>VDFB02315761.1:0-55087 GCA_007258455.2 Sequoia sempervirens | reverse complement strand
ACAAAAGGCAACATCTATCCAGCATCCTGGATGCAATTGCCCAAATATTAAATAGTTAAAAAAATCTATTACTTTGGCCAATTCCTTGGGCTATTTGCGCATGCTCCTGCCTTGGAAGGAGAACCAGGAACAATTATATTCACATTGCCCGCGGGCTTCCAAGCTAATGCGGGGAATGAGAGTCAAAATTAGAAATAGAATTAGTATTATTTTGATTGAATATATATGCGGTGTGATGTTTTAAGGATCAAAAGTCGTTGAGATGTAGACTTCTGGACATTATAAAAGTCATTTATTCATTTTCTAATTAGCTATCCTACTAACTCGTTTCAAATTAAGAAACGTGTTTGGGGTAGGCACTTAATAAATTAAGTGAAAAATTATTAATTCTAAGGAAAAATTATATTGAATATTAGTAAAATTTATATTAAGTATCAAATGTAATGGTGAAATTTATATATTATATAAACTATCATTTAGTTTTACAATTATCTTACTGGAATGTTCTAATGTAATTATATATTGATAAATAGTATATAGTGTTATATTTATTTTTATAGAATTTTTGGTAGGATTGGTAATATTAATCTTGCAATCTTATGACTATATATATTAATTTTAATATTTAAATAGTTGATTATTATTCATATGACTCCAAGAATCATAGAGGGAAGTTTTTAATGTAATTAAATATTATTTTCTATGAATTTGCAATATTTTTTTCAAGGTGACATTAAGTAGGGAAGTTAAATTGGTCAATGATAGCATCTTTCACAGTTGACATGAAGTGGAAGAGAATCTCACCATGAAGCATCTATGACATCATAAGAGGTGTAAGAAAACATATTTCACTATATGCAAGAAGAGAGTATATGTGTGTGTGTGTGTGTGTGTCTGTCTGTCTGTCTGTCTGTCTGTCTCTCTCTCTCTCTCTATATATATATATATAGGTATAGGTATAGGTACATATGTATAGGTATAGGAATATGTATATATGTATATGTATGTATGTAACATGTGTGTGTGTGTGTGTGTGTGTGTGTATTTGTTATTTTATGTTTTAATAAGTTGTTTTTGTCATTTAAGAAAATTGTGTGACAAACATTGGTTTGCTTATTCTAAACATTACAAAACTTCTCTAGCAAAGAACTTACTTTTTATTTGAATAAATAAACATAACGAGGTACATTACAATTTCTCTTTAAGAAATGATTGTAGAATTCAAACATAATTTGCATTTCATTACATTAATTGGACATAACTATTTTCATTAAGTATTATATCTTACAAAGCATTGCTCAATAATTTGGTATACAAGTATATATCACAAGTGTCATAATGATGACAAAAATTATGCTTTATCAATAATACAATGCCATGTGAAATTTAGATAATATCTATGAATAACCAAATTTTTGACTTTTCTCAATGACAAGAGAGAGAACATCAGCCTGAGTGCTTTTTCTCCAACCACAAACCAAATTTTATGAGAGTTAAAAGCCATGTCCTTTTCATGGTTTAATTTAATACATGCAAGATTCATTATCTTACAATCATGAAGGGCTAAGAAAATGTACTGTTCTCATCTGCTTCTCTTTTTCATAATTGCATTCATTCACACCTCATCCATGGTAAATTTCATTTATGAGATTTATAACCAATTCTTGTCTATCTGCAGAAACATGAGAGAGGTAACATCATAAATAAGGAGTCATAGGGGAAGTAAGGAAGTAAAATATTAGAAAAATGGCGAATAAAATAAAATAAAATACAACTATATAATTAATATTATATATTATAAAATAAAATGTATATAATTAATAATAATTATATGTTATTATTATAATATATTATAATAATAAGTATATTATAAATTATAATATAAAAATTATATAATTTATGAGATTTATATTAATATTATATATTATAAAAATAGAAAAATATGACAAAGTATTATATATTACAAAAAATGGCAAAAAAAAAAAAAATGATTCATGGTAGGGGGTTCAATCAAACACATTTTTTAGGTTTGATCGAACCCCCTTAAAAAACATCTTTTTATTATATTTTGAAGAGGTTCGATTGAACCTAGGTTCGACTAAACAAATTTTTTAGGTTCGCCCTAACCATAGTTCGACTGAACCACCCTTTTTTCCCCTTCCCCCTCCCACGCACCAAAAATGTCTAGAATTTTGTACTTTGAAGCTCAATTTGAGAATGAAAATGGAGGAGACTTCACAAACTCAACTAGTATCAGGTAGCCCTCAGAACAAGCTATCCAACAAATATAATTATAATATGTTTTGGTTTTATTATCTATTTGTTTTTTTAAGTTTTATTAAATATAGTTTTTTCACCAAAAATGAAGCTCTCTATTTTGCACATGTGGAAAAATAGAAGATTATCATTTAAAAAAAAATATATGAGTGCACCAGATATTGGAGTCATTGATCCAACAAGAAAAACAATTTTGATACATACAATAAAAGTTACGCATTATAGGGTTGTGCTATGTCTGAATTGTAATTGGTTTGACTTTGAAACTTGATTAAAGAAAAAATATTCCATAGAAAATTATCTAACCAAGTGGAAGCACTAGATATTGTAGTTACAAATCTAAATTCTAAAGAATTAGAATTTTATCCTTCATGGAAAAGATGTTATGTGTTATACGGTGTGCGCCACTTTTTAAAAATGTTGTTTTCTGAAAAAAAAAATACCAGTTTTTTTGGTAGATGGAAAAAGAAGTGCAATCTAATTCCAAAAATTTTGAAAAAAATATTTTCAGAAAATATAGACAAAATGTGACGAGACTCTAGTTTGCATCATCTTCAAATTCCTCACAGTTTCGCCGGTATAGGTGCCCGAAAGTGAAGATTTAGTTAAAAGAAATATTTCAATGTCTAGTTTGGCCAAAAATTGTAAACCACTATTGTGGGATCACCCGTAGGCCATACAAACAATTCATCAATTTAGAAAACAAAATACTTTTATCTTTCACCATGTAGTGCTCTAGTTTTGTCATGTAAATACCCTCCTCCAAATCACCATGAAGGAAATTCATTTTCACATTCATTTGCTCATTCTCTAGACCATAAGCAACAATAACGAAATGCAAGAATCTAGTGGATGCCATTTTTGTAATAGGAGAAAATGTCTCATTGTAATCAACACCCTCAAGTTGAGAGTAACCCATTGCAAGAAACTATGATTTTTGCTTCTCAATACCTCTATATAAACCCGTCTTTTACTTGAACACCCATTTGCAACCAACATGTTTTTGTTCTTCAGGCAATGGTATAATATCCTGTGTATTAGTATTTTTCAAATCTTCCATTTCTTTATCTATAGAAATTTTCTAGGATTCTACATCATTCATACCTAATGCCTCTTCTATAGATATGGGTTTGTTAATGTTAGTATTCAAAGAAAAAATACATCTCCAATGATCAGGCAAATACCTTCTAGGTGGTTGTTTATGTCTTATAGTCCTTCAAACAAGCCGAGTTGGAGGTTCTTCCTCCTCTTCTAAAGATTTAAAGCTAGATGAGATCTCCTCAACTTTTTGTCTATCCAAGGGCCTTGACTCAACTTTCTTGGGTGTAGAAGGAAGTTGAATAAAATATTCCTCTTTTCTTTATTTTGGATGCAATGTAATAGAAGAATACTTGGTTTCTCTAAAAATAATACTTCTACTTTATTACCTTTTGTGCCATATTATCCCACAACTTGTATCTATTCACACCATAGCTATATCCGATCAAGATACATTTCACAACATTATTATCCATTTTTTTTGCTTCTCCTTTGGTACATGTGCATATACCTCACAACCAAAAACTCTAAGATGTCTTAGTGAAGGATTGTGAGATGATCATGCCTCTATATATGTCTTATCAAAAATATATTATGTAAGAGACCTATTAATCAGGTAACAAGTAGTGACAACATAGTAGTGCCTTAAACCATCAACCCTCAACCCTTAAAGCCTAATACCTCAACCCTCAACCCTTAACACTCAAATCTCAACCCTCAACCCTTAATGCTCAAACCTTAAACCCTAATCCATCAACCCTCATCCCTTAAGCCCTCAAACTTCAACCCTCATATGCCAATCCTCTACCATTTACCCTATACAATAAGCCCCCAACCCTCAACCCTCAACCTTTAAACCCTTAATCCCTCAACCTTCAACCCTTAAAACCTCAACCTTCAACCCTCAACCCTTAAGCCCTCAAACCTTAAACCCTTAATCCCTCAACCCTCAACCCTTAAAATTTCAACCCTCTACCCTATACATTAAAACATCAACCCTATGCCTTAAACCCTATTTCGTCAACCCTCAACCCTAATAGATATCCATAAACCCTCAAGCCTCAACTCTTAAACCCTAAACCCTCAACCCTTAAACCCTAAGCCCTTAAACCCTCAACCATCAACACTTAAACCCTCAACCCTCAACCCTTATAACCTCAACCCGAAACCCTCTACCCTGTACATTAAATCCTTAACCCTAACCACTCAACCTTATAACTTAAACCCTAATCCCTCAACCCTCAACCCTTAAAATGTCAACATCAACTGTCAACCCTTAAACCCACAACTCTCAAGCCTCAACCCTTAAGCTTGTAAGCCATCAATACTCAACCCTCAACCATAATCCCTCAACCCTATACCTTAAACCATAATCCCTCAACCCTCAACCCTTAAACCCTCATCCCTCATCCCTCAACCATTAAAAAGTCAACCCTCAAACCCTAATCCCTCAACCCTTAAACCCTAGTCCCTCAACCCTAAACCATCAACTCCAAACCCTAATGCCTCAACCCTAAACTCCTAAACCCTTAACCTTTAAAACCATAGATGATGTTCTTCAACCTCTAACCCTTCTTAAAGCTTCAACCCCTCAATAGTGAATCCTTAAAACTGGTTAACCCTCAGCTTCAAGCTGCTAAACCATAAACCCTTAAACTCTTAAATCCTCAACCCTTAACCCTAATCCCTCAACCCTCTTCCCCTTAAACCCTCAACCCTTAAACCCTAATCCGTCAACCCTTAAACCCTCAACACTTAAACCCCAATCCCTCAACCCTTAACCCTTAAATCCTCAACCCTAAACCCTCTACCATATACCTTAAACCCTAATCTCTCAACCCTCAACCCTTAAACCATAATCCCTCAATGCTTAAACCCTTAACCCTCAACCCCCTACCCTATACATTAAACCTTCAACCCTAATACCTAAAACCTATACCTTAAACCTCAATCCCTCAACCTTTAACCCTAAAGCCATTATCCATCAACCCTCAACCCTATTCCCTTTTCCTAAAATATCAACCCTCAACCCTAATCCCTCAACCTTATGTACCTTAAAACTTAATCTCTAAAACCTTAAACCCTCAAACCTTAAACCCTAATCCCTTAACCCCTAAACCCTTAACCTTCATCCCTCAGCCCTTAAACCCTAATCCCTCAACTCTCAACATTTAAACCCTCAACCCTCAACCCTTACCCTCAACCCTCAATCCTCAACCCTCAACCCTTAAACCCTAATCTCTCAACCCTCAGCCATGATCCCTATCCCTAAGCCCTCAACCCTATACCTTAAACCCTAATCCCTCAAGCCTCAAACCTAAAAACCTAAAGTCATAAACCCTTAAACCATCAACCCTCTATCATCTAGGTACCTATATAGTAAACCCTTAACCCTAATCCCTCAATCCTATACCTTAAACCCGAATCCCTCAACCCTCAACTCTCAACCATTAATCCCTCAACCCTCAACCCTTAAACCCTTAATTAATCAACCCTTACAAATTTAACCCTCCACCCTCAACCCTCTACCCTATACATTAACCGTAATCCCTCAACCCTATCTCTTAAACCCTAATCCCTCAACCCTCAACCCTCAACCTTGATCCATATCCATAAACCCTCAAATCTCAACCCTTAAACCCTCAATCCTTAAATCCTAAACCCTTAAACCCTCAAACATTAACCCTATACATTAAACCCTCAACCCTATACCTTAAATCCTAATCACTCTACCATCAACCATTAAACCCTTAATTCCTCAACCCTTAATCCTTAAGACCTCAAACCTCATCCCTCTACCCTATCCATTAAACCCTCAACCCTATACCCTATATCCTCAACCCTATTCCCTCAACCCTATATGGGTAAAAGCACAAAGTTGTGTCACACTTTATAAAGGAAATGACCAACACTGATCCAATTTTTAAACTTGAATCACTAAAAAGTGACATAAATGTTTCAAATTTTGAAATGATGTAAATTAGTAAAATGTTTATTTTTTAGTATATTTTATCTTTTTATTTGAAAGAAAAATTCAAAAAAATATTTTAAACTAGTTTTTAATAAATTAAAGCTATAATTTAGTTGCTGATAAAATGTTGAAAAATGAAGTTGTATGGGATGTCAAACTTTTTATAGTAATTTTTTTTTTTTCAATTCTTTTTTGTGTATTTATAACTTAAAATTTCAGTGCATGGATTTTTTTTTTCCAATTTTGATAAATACATATTTTTAAATAAATATTAAAATGTGCGTGAATAAAAAAACAATTGTTTTCATCAAATGTCAACTTTCATATTACATATTTATTTAAAATAGAAAAAAAACACACCATCTTATAATAGATTCTTTTATCTAGTGCATCATATTTTTTTCAATTTTTTTAAATAAGTTTTAGTATTTTTCTTTGGCATAGTAATCAACCTAATATTTTGTGCCGATAACCTACTTTTAATAAAAACAAAAAAACAAAAAATAATTAAACTATTAAAATGAATGTTTTTTTGGAAACTACACTTATGGATCTACAAAAGTGTATTCTTTATATTTTAAAAAAAAATGTTATTAACATTAGCAAGAGTTATTGAAATGTCATGTTTTTCAAATAATTTTATTTTTTGTAAATTGGACTCAAAGTGGTGAACCATACATTTTAACCAACAATTATAGTTGAAAAAGTTGTGGAAACATCTAAATTAGCTAGAATGAATCTTACTAGATCATATGTTTGACCAAAATTGATTTTTAGTTAGAAATACTTAAATTCAGTTGTGTTGATAAGTTGGCTAAAAGTGTGAAACAACTTTGTGCTTTTACTCATTATACCTTAAACCCTAAATCATCAACCCTCAAACCTAATAGCTCAACACTAAACCTCAAACCTCAACCCTACACCTTATGCATTAAACCCTTAAACCTAATCCCTCAACCCTATAGCTTAAACCCTAGTCCCTTAAACCCTAAGGAGGGAAGACAAGGTAGAGAGGGTGGGAGAAGGGTAGTTAATAAGTCAAGGAGGGAGAGTTAGAGAGGTAAAGAGGGAAGGAGGGAGATTCATGGAGATGCGGATAGAGAGGGTGGGAGGAAGGGGTGGTGATTAAGAGAAAGGAGATACATGGGAAAGAAACAATAATAAAGGGAGAGAGAAGAAGAGAGACATAGGGAGGCAAGGATATAGATGGGGGTAAGGAGGGAAGGAAACATAGAGAGGGAGATAAGGAGAGAGAGAGAGAGTGAGAGAGACTTAGAGAGGGGGGAGAGAGAATAGAGGGAGAGTGAAAAGGATGTATAAGTAGAGGAGTAGCAAGGGATGGAGTGAGAGGTACACATGGATGGAGTGAGAGACATACTAAGGAGGAGATAAAGAGGTGATGACCTAGAGAGGGGAGGGACAAGATGAGAGAGAAGAACAAGATGAGAGACAGAAGGGGGAGAGAGGTTGGTAATAAGAAAAGGTTGGAGAGACTTGGAGATGGGGAGAGAGAGAAGAAAGAGGTGAGATACAGAGGGGGAGAGAGGTGGGTAATGAGACGAGGGATAGACTTGGAGATTGGGAGAGAGAGGGGTTGAGAGGGAGAGGTAGTGATTGATAGAAAGGAGAGAGATGGGTAAGAAATAGTAACAAAGGGAGATATAAGAAGAAAGAGGTAGTGAGGCAAGGATGGAGATGGGGTTAAGGAGGGAAGAGGTATGTGAAGGATCATAATGGAAAAAACAAACCCTTAAGTGGCGAAAAATTCTGAAAAATTAGAGTTAAACAATTTGATGTAAAAATTTGAATAAGTTATCTTTATTATTTAAAAAACATGTAAGAATAGAACTTGTCGTTAATTGAATTTAGTTTATAAACTACTAGGTTTATTTAAAAAAAATCTATTTGGTGAAAATTTGAAATTTTAATGCAGTAGTACTTAAATTTCAGGGAAAAATAAGAAGTAGGTGTCTGTCTGACCACCCTAACTACGATAAAATGATAATATTTTTTTAATATAATATTTTAGATATAAATAGAGGACTAATGTCCAAATGTGATGCATTTCTTTTTGTGAATTTTTTCTAAGTAAATAATTAATTATGAATTTTTTATTACAACTTTTAAAAAATATAATTTTTTTTTATGTTTGACCACCTTAACTTGGTCAAAATCTCATGAAATTATTATTTTTAATCATATAGTATGTGAAGCATATAATGTGATGCATGTTTCAGATTCAAAAAATGTGATACTGTTTGAAAGCTATAGATGTTTTTCAATCAGCCCATCAATCAAGAATTTTGTCATAAGTCAAATAGAAAAGGAATAATAATTGTTTACTAAATTCAAAGCAAAGAATAATTTATATTGGTGGAAAGCTGAGAATCTCTTTTAAAAACTTTTTTCGTTTCATCAATTTTTGGTAAAAATAATCGTCAGCCACATACCCATCATATCACCACTTTTTGGCCCATGATTATCCTGTACATACCTGAAGGCAAGGTAGAGAGGGTGGGAGAGAATTAGAGAGGGTTTAGAGAAAATAGGTTAAAAAGTATTGGTTAAGAGGGAAGGAGGCGTAGAGAAAATGAAAGATAAAGCCATGACTATCCATCATTGATCATAAATTGTAAACTCTAAGCCTTATCAAAGTGGGGTAGAGAGGGACAAATAAAAATTGAAGTTGGTTTTTTTGTCAATACAATCCCTTTGGCACTTTCCAAATGTAATGCAACAATTGGAGAGTGCAAAATATTGCATTACATTTGGTGAGTGAAAAATTTGGTGCTCACCGAATGTGCTGCATTGGGAAATACCAATTCAAAGGGTTGGATGACCATTTCATGCCAATGATGTTTTTTGTAAGTGCAACAAAATTTCACACATTGTTACCATACTAACCATTAGGTTTACAAGTCTTTTAATGCAATTTTATAAAAAACCATGATGACGTTAGGATCTCTCTTACCTATATAACCATATGATTTTTTTAATGTTTTGATTATGTTAAGGTTTTCATCTATAACTTCTCTTGTTAGTGCCTCTGGTTTTTTTTTCAAAAACCAACATGTGCCTGTTTTGGTATAGGTTTTTACTCGTTCATCAAATTTTGAAACAAATTATATTTTTATAAACATGACTCCAATCTCACAATAAAAAAAAGGGTTTTCGATTAGTTTTCAAAAAATTAGGGGGTAGCATGCTCAATTTCAACTTTTTAGGATGTGTCCACTTTGAAAATTCATTTAAAATATTATATATTCATTAAAAAATTAGCTGAAAAAATTGGGATAAACTACATGGTGTTAGCTAATTTCTCACCATTCATATTTTTGAAATAAGAAAAAACCTAACATTTTAGGGAGGCCACAATAGACACCATGTTTTTTCTTTTGATAAAAAAAAAATGACTACTTTGGTGGCCCCCTTTGAAACCCCTAACTTCATTATTTTTTAAAATAGTAGCTTAGAAAGTAGATTTGGAGCACTACAACTCTTATCCTTATTGCAGCTTCCAATTTTGAGCATAACTATCTTCATTTTCTCATGAACATTTCAGAAAAAAGAAGCATCTTAAGAGGCATTTTTGTGTCACAACTTGGTGTTCTTACCCACATATGCTTGTATAAGGTGAACTATAACCTATAGCCAAATGTTGGTTTCAATGTAACTTGGATGCTCAAAATTATACAAGTCACTTGAGATTATTTTATTCAACTTGTTCACGATCAAATTGTCATGCATATAAAAAAAAAAAAAAAAATTAAACCCTTCTCTTTGAGTATGTTAAATTTGAGCTTGCCATATGGATTGAAAAGTTAACACATTCCCATTCATTTTACTATAATTGGGTAGACAAGTACAAACCTGCAATGGTCCCATACTCTAACAATGATAGTAGAGAATACATAATACTACTATTAACAAACCTTTGATCAGTAATGTTCATGAAGATATTTAATTGTCAACACATCCATGATAGGGTGGTGGCTACAATATATTTAATGCACATTATAGCAACAAGGTCTAAGATAACCATAGGATACTAGGAGAGCCAATTAATACTAGATCAACTCATTACATGAATGTTTTTGAAGGGAGTTCCACAACATAATTTCGAATCAATATTCACAATATAGAACTTGGTGTCAATGTATTACCACTTCCTATATCTAAAGGGTAAGTTGTACAATGACAAAAAACAAAGCCAATAAGAAGATACAAGGCACATTCTAAATAAATCAATGAAAACCCCAATTCTCGTATCTAGTTAAATCAATTTCTCAACCAAGTTAAGTCAACAAATTCCTTTATATGATCATAAAACTATCGATAGCAAAACTCTCATGAATCAGCTCTTATACCTTTAATAACCATAATCCAATCCATTATTAACCATCAACAAAGAAATATACCTATTTATTGAGATGAAAGAATCAAACAAAACAATAAAAGAATTATTATAGGAAATATCAAATAACTAGATTCTTTTGAACTTTGATTCTCCTATAAGTCCATTTGAGAGCCAAATCATGAACACGAAACAAAGTAATAAAACGGGATAAAATTAAAACCCTACCATATATCCCTACTCAGCTAGGACATGAAGCTATAAAATATTTAACAAGGAATAGTTTTACTTATATTTTTTTATGAAAAACTAATACTATACACCCAACATTCCAAGTTGAGAAACGACTTGTGAAAAGCCTACCAAATGGTTACGCTTAGCTCTTACTCACCGCTATTCTAGTGCCAATTTTTTTCCACCAACAAGTAACTCCTTTCTACCTTCTCTTGCCTAAAATCCTTGCCCTAATGCTCTTTTTAGTTAGGAGGTCAGGCAGGGCTTTTGTCTTACGCACCAGTCCTCTTGTCCTCTAGTGTGAAGATTGGATGACGTTGGGAGGGCACCATATCTTATTTATGGCACGACAACCCCTTATCCCTCATACACTACCCCTAGGATCAATGGTTGTCCCCCAACCGTATGAGCGAGGGGTTATCCCTCATTATTTCTTCAACTTCTTAGTCGGCTTGGGTAAAATGCCTCAACCCTTCTCCCTTGCTTGTATGCATTCATTCTTTCTTTCCTTTTTTCTAATGTTATTTTCTATACACACATCTATATGTATGTATGTATTGTTATTACTATTATATATAGATACATATATTTTTATTTCAGGTTAGTTCAAAAAGATTGATCTCTAGAATATGATTATCAATATTAAATCAACTAAATCTTATGGATCAACTGATCTTCTACAAGTGATTTACATAGAGAATGTTTAGGAGGTGGAAAAGAATAATCAATGGTCACTCCTAAACATAGTGATCAACCAGAGCTCATGGTCACAACAAAAATCTTAGCAAAATACTAACAATCAAATGATTCTTATATTTGTAATTCGACCTTAATTGTAGAGAAACATGATTAAATGACATCATAATCATTCTTATGATAAAGTTGCTAAGTTTGCATTGTTTGCACCCTTGTACCTATAAAACCATTCAATTTTCTCACACACATTTCACAACAAGAGCATTAATATCTAGTTAGTCCAATAACACACATTTAAGCAAATCATTCCATCAATAGATACTAAAGCCAATTAGGTCATATAATTTTTTGTTTACTCATCAAATGTGACAATTAACACTCGAAAGTGTTAAATTTATAGCATTTATTATTGAATCCATATAAACATTCAAAATCATCATGTACAATTAATGTGCAAATGTTAGAGTTCCCGCCTTGTCCAAATTAAATAAGGACATTAAATGTTTACCACACAAAAAAAGAAAACATGGTATTTGTGGAGATGAGACATATTACTTTCCTTGTACTTCTTCAACATCCACCATAATTGGTCCAATTCAAACTCCAAATTTTGTAGCTTCCTTTCCTTGTCTTTTATTTCTACCTCATCCTTTGTCTGATTTCTTCTTACAAATAAGTTATCATCTTTTTCTCACAATAAAACAACTCCACTTTTGCATCCATAATCATACCCAAAACTATAGTTTGAACTACTATGAACTTTTCTCACAAATTCACTACTCCTAAGACTTTACTCCTACAAATTAATCTCCAAAATAATACTCCTTGCAAGTTAATGCTTTAAACTATGAATAGTATCAAGCATACCAAAAGAAACAAAGGAAGAATCATGTCAAACTCACGTCATTGAAACATAATACAACAAATCCTTTAACTCATTAACTCACATCTAACACACACACACAAAAGCAATACAACATATAGAAAGATAAATAACCAAAAAATTAAACATGCAATATAGATAATATCTTGTTTATTTCAGAAGGAATATTTCCAAACTGTTAAACTATATCCAAATCTATCCAAATGAGTTGCTATATATAATCATAAAAGGCCTGCAAGTAAACAACTCAAAAGTAAGTAATTAAATTGAGCAATTACAGAGAACTGCTAAATTTAGTAAAAACGGACTCCTAAAACTCCATTACAGCAATTATGAATCTAAACATGGAATTACTATATAATTTCCTAAACAATTCAACCACAAAACTAATAGAAGTGGTAGGAAATGTACCGAAGGTTCTCCTTATCAATAGTAGGGCAAGGTATTAGAGAACCAGCGTCTCCATCATGTTGGAAGGAATAAAAAAGGCTTGCGGTTCAGGAATATTGTTGAAGACAGACTTTTCCTCCATGGCTGAAAGAACACTGTCGGTCAAATAGAAAGTGAAAAGTGTCATACAAAAATTGAGAGAGTTCGTTTGACCAGAATTCACCGTAATGCAAATTTTTTCTTCTTTCAATCATTTCTCCCCTCTGCAATAGGAACAATGCAGTTTTTGAGGTAGACACGGTTTGCACCTTTATGTTTGTCCGAATAAAGTATTATTGAACCATTGAGCAACCATATACTCTTATTTTCTGTAGTCTCTGTAAATTCAAATAACTCTCTAGGAGCATCTTCAATACCTCACACTGCATTAGGATAAAGGTTGTAAGTGAATTCATGGCTCCTTCGTCCACTACAGGAAACTCCCGTAGCTTGTATAGCTGAACCAATGAAAATACCTCCAGCATAAGAAAAGCTCCCCTCTCACCTAATTCTTTGGGCTCCACTCTAGGTTGGATCAAGCAATGATTTGTAGTCGATTAAGACTCGCAAGCTTATGCAATTCAGCTAACTGTGTCAGCATATTGCAATTGCTCAAATTAATACAGCTTAACTGTTGAAATCGACAAAATATAATTTCCACTTTGTTTAGTTGAGGGCACCTTAACCAGATCTCCAAGAGTTTGATAATGCAACTATGTCCTGTGGTAAGCTTTCCATCTTTGGAAGACACAAGTGTAAATGTTCCATTTGCTTCATTCTTGCTAATGTTCCTTGCTTTATTGTTTCCTCGTCGTTTTCCATCTTCAATTTTTTCAATTGCATTAAACTGCCCAAATCATTTATCAAAAGCAGATTTCTTCTGATCTTATTTGGACTGAATCTTATCCATGCATTTGCTGAACCAACTGCACCAAAGTATTCCAGAGTTATAAGCGTTGAGGTTGTCCTACGTCAAAATCCCCATAATTTGTCTAACTAAAACTCCAATTTTTGCAGCTTCTTTTTTCTTTTCTTTTGTTTCTAACTCAACCTTTGTCTGATTTCTCCTTACAAATAAATTAATTTTTCACATCATAGAACAACTCCACTTCTGCATCGATAGCCATACCCACAACTATAATTTGGGCTACGCATAACTCTTCTCATGGATTCTCCACTCCTACGACTTTAGGATGCTCTGATATGTAAGCAAGCCTCTACTCCTACAAGTTAATCTCCAAAAACTACTCTATTCTTTCAAGTTAATGCTCTAAACTATGAACTTTATCAAAGGCACCAGAAGAAACAGAGGAAGAATCATGTCAAACTCATGCCAAAACATAATACAACAAATGCTTTAACTCGTTAACTCAAATCTAACACATACACAAAAACGATGCAGCATTTAGTAAGATTTGAAACCAAAAAATTTAAACATGCGACATAGATAATATCGTGTTTATATCAGAAGGAATATTTCAAACTGTTTACCTATATCCAAATCTATCCAAATGAGATCCTATGTACAACCATAAAAAGGCCAGCAAGTAAATAACTTTAAAATAAGTAATTAGATCTCCTTTTCCCCAAAACTGAGCAGTTACCAAAAAAAAAAGCTGCTAAGATTAGTAAAAGCAAACTCCTAAAATCCCACTACAGCAGATATGAATCTAAACACGTAAGTCACAATAAAAATTTCTAAACAATCCAAGCACAAAACTGAAGGAAGTGGAAGGGAATGCACTGAAGGTTTTCTTTATCAATAGTGGAGCAGGGTATTAGAGAACCAAAATCTCCATCACGTTGGAAAGAATAAAGAAGGGCTGGCAATTTGTGTTGTAGTTCAAGAATATAGCTGAAATAAGCCTTTTTCTCCATATTTTGAAGGACAGTTAAAATAAGAAAAGATTGTCAGTCAAATAGGAAGTGAAAAGTGTCATACAAAAATTCAAAGAGTTCGTTTGACCAAAATTCACCATAATGCATATATTCTCTTCTCTCAATCATTTCTTCCCACCGCAGCAGGAATGCTTCAGTGTCTGAGGTAGACATTGTCACGGTTTGCACCTTTATGTTTCTCTGGATAAAGTATTGTTGAACCATTGAGCAACCATATACTCTTATTTTCTGTAGTCTCTGTAAGTTCCAGTAACTCTCTGGGAGCATCTCCAATACCTCACACTGCATCAGTGTAAGGGTTGTAAGTGAATTCATGGCTCCTTCCTCCACTACAGGCAACTCCTGTAGCTTGTATAGCTGAACCAATGAAAACACCTCTAGCATAGGAAAAGCTCCCCTCTCACCAAATTCTTTGGGTAACATCTCTAGATTGGAGCAAGCAACGATTTGTAGATGGATAAGACTCGCAAGCTTATGCAAGTCAGGTAACTGTGTTAACATATGACAATGGTTCAAATTAATAAAGCTCAAATGTTGAAATCGACAAAAAGTAATTTCCACTTTGTTTAGTTGAGGGCAGTTTAACCAGAGCATTCTCAGTTTTGACATTGCAATTATGTCCTGTGGTAAGCTTTCCGTCCTTGCTAGACATAATTGCAGAAGTTCCATTTGCTTCATTCTTGCTAATGTTCCTTGCTTTATTGTTTCCTCGTTGTTTTCCAGCTTCAACTTTTGGAGTTGTGTTAAATTTCCCAAATCATTTATTGAAAGCAGATTTCTTCTGATCTTATTTGGACTGCATCTTATCCATGCATTTGCTGAACCAACTGCACCAAAGTATTCCAGAGATTCAAGCTTAGAGATTGTATATGGTAGAGACAGCAATTCTTTACAATATCTAATGTCCAAACTTTTCAGAGAGCGAAGCTTATCAATGTTGGACGGCAGCTCCCTAATCCCAGATCCAGCAAGACCGATGATCTGGAGATTTTTAAGAGCAGTTATAGAATTAGGCAGTCTCTTGATGGGTACACGCTGTAGCCTAAGGCAAACCAGATGTTTCAAGCATCCCAGGGTTTCTGGCAACGATAGGATGGACGTCTGTGACAGATCCAGGACCCGAAGAGAGGACATACTCACCATCACCTGCTTTGGAATTTCTGTTAAGTTAAGATTTCCCCCAAGTAACAACGAGCGGATACAGGGGCCTCTGAATGTATCAGTTACACTTGTCAAGCTATTGTCCATCACATTCTGATGTATCCAGAGGTCGTTGGCTGAAACTGCTGTAGACCTTCGCCTGCCTGGAAAGAAGCAATTCTCTTCAGAAATTTGTCGGGCTAAATTGTGTAACAGATCGTGTACCCTAAACAGATCACAGACTCCATACAAATCTTTCCAAACTGCTCTACCGAGACAGCGGTCGACTAACAGATTTACGTGTATGTATATGCAATTTGAGTGGATTGTGCCCTGCCACCTCAGCCCCTCTCCAATCCATAACATGCCTTGCCATGTGGAGTATACAGGATTTGGTCTTCCATTGTGCCATAGTAGAGAAAGCACTTCGTTGCAAGGAAATGTCAATGCCAGCCAAAGCATCAAAGCTAATCGCAGCCGACCATGAAGGGTTCTTGTAAACTGTTTGATGGCCTCCGCATTCTGTAGCTTCTTGAGTATGATTTCCATTCATCTGATGGGTTATGCCTGCCATCATCGCCTGTCTGGATTACTTTGATGGCCAAAGGGAAGTCCTCCTGGCACTTTTAAACGCCTGAGCAATTTCCTTCCTGTATGCCTGTTGGTAAATTTCCAGTATTATGTGAAAAGCATGATGGTTGTTCAACTGCCAGCTATCATTCTTTCATTAACTCTTGTACTTGACAGTTGATGAGTTTGGAATCCCCATCCTAAGAGTGCCCTTTATTTCTGGAACTCACTATAATCACATTTGAGTCGCTGTTGGAGTTACAGGTGGAAGGCAGGGGCACACCCAACTCCTCCAACAAATGGGCGCCTCTGTCCCAAACATCATCTAGAAACAGGGCGAATCTTTGTTTCCTCAATCTCCTACTCAACCAAATTTTAACATCGTCTTCACTCCATAATTGGTTAAAATCCTCATTTGTTTTGAAGGCTATTTGGTTACCAAGATCATTTCTAAGTCCTGTTAAAAATGGAGTCTGTGAAACAGTAAGCCAAAGCAATAAGCTACTACCAAAAAGATTTTGTACCTGATGGCCGTTGAAGAATCTTTTTAGGAGAAGAGTCTTCCCTGCGCCTCCCATACCCACCACGCCTATCCGAGACTCATTTTGTACCAACTCTTCAAGTCTGGTAAGGGCCTTATCTTGTCCCACAATAAGCAGCTCCCCTATAAATTTCATGGATTCCTTCATAGGCGCAACCGAGCTTCTTGATGTTTCAGTTTCCCTGCTGGGACATTGAAGATGCTTCAGCGACTGAACAAGCTGAGTGGTAATGCCAATCATCGCCGCATTTTCTCGGTGTTCCTTGATGCTTGAAACAGTGCGACTGATTCTTTTGCTCTTTTTATAACGAGAAAAGACATCACATGTCGGTATTGGTGTTGTGCATTCTTGAACTATTTCAGTTGCTTGTTGCAGAAGCATATTCAACTTTTGCAGCCAGTTATTGACAGCCAAGGGGATAAGTTTCTCATGAGAGATAAATTGACCGGAACTCAGAGCCAATCGATAGTTCTGCAGGGCAAGGTTTATATCTTGAAGGCTGATTAGAAGCTCCTTGAGGGCTGCTAACTCTTTCCTGAACCGGATGGCAACGCTGATGTGGTAAAGGATCTCCTTGACTACAATATCGATCCCCACGCCCACCAGTCCCGCGGTTACAAGATCAGACATATTTCCTTGAAACAATGGACCAATACACAATCCGCTTGAAAAAGAAGAGATTTATTGATAGCGTTTGATCTGAGAGTGCTAATTTTTATCGTCCTTCCTGCCCTCTTGCGAAAACTATGGAAACCCAATGCCAAATAGAAAACTGAACGAGTACACGGAGTCAACGCGCAGCAAACTCTGGAAGTCTGGAAGGCCAGAAACTCTGGAAAGACCAAAAAATACTAGAAGAGTTCCACCCTCCCCGAGGTCTCTTGTTTCAAGGGATTGACAAAAGGCAACATCTATCCAGCATCCTGGATGCAATTGCCCAAATATTAAATAGTTAAAAAAATCTATTACTTTGGCCAATTCCTTGGGCTATTTGCGCATGCTCCTGCCTTGGAAGGAGAACCAGGAACAATTATATTCACATTGCCCGCGGGCTTCCAAGCTAATGCGGGGAATGAGAGTCAAAATTAGAAATAGAATTAGTATTATTTTGATTGAATATATATGCGGTGTGATGTTTTAAGGATCAAAAGTCGTTGAGATGTAGACTTCTGGACATTATAAAAGTCATTTATTCATTTTCTAATTAGCTATCCTACTAACTCGTTTCAAATTAAGAAACGTGTTTGGGGTAGGCACTTAATAAATTAAGTGAAAAATTATTAATTCTAAGGAAAAATTATATTGAATATTAGTAAAATTTATATTAAGTATCAAATGTAATGGTGAAATTTATATATTATATAAACTATCATTTAGTTTTACAATTATCTTACTGGAATGTTCTAATGTAATTATATATTGATAAATAGTATATAGTGTTATATTTATTTTTATAGAATTTTTGGTAGGATTGGTAATATTAATCTTGCAATCTTATGACTATATATATTAATTTTAATATTTAAATAGTTGATTATTATTCATATGACTCCAAGAATCATAGAGGGAAGTTTTTAATGTAATTAAATATTATTTTCTATGAATTTGCAATATTTTTTTCAAGGTGACATTAAGTAGGGAAGTTAAATTGGTCAATGATAGCATCTTTCACAGTTGACATGAAGTGGAAGAGAATCTCACCATGAAGCATCTATGACATCATAAGAGGTGTAAGAAAACATATTTCACTATATGCAAGAAGAGAGTATATGTGTGTGTGTGTGTGTGTGTGTGTGTCTGTCTGTCTGTCTGTCTGTCTCTCTCTCTCTCTCTATATATATATATATATAGGTATAGGTATAGGTACATATGTATAGGTATAGGAATATGTATATATGTATATGTATGTATGTAACATGTGTGTGTGTGTGTGTATTTGTTATTTTATGTTTTAATAAGTTGTTTTTGTCATTTAAGAAAATTGTGTGACAAACATTGGTTTGCTTATTCTAAACATTACAAAACTTCTCTAGCAAAGAACTTACTTTTTATTTGAATAAATAAACATAACGAGGTACATTACAATTTCTCTTTAAGAAATGATTGTAGAATTCAAACATAATTTGCATTTCATTACATTAATTGGACATAACTATTTTCATTAAGTATTATATCTTACAAAGCATTGCTCAATAATTTGGTATACAAGTATATATCACAAGTGTCATAATGATGACAAAAATTATGCTTTATCAATAATACAATGCCATGTGAAATTTAGATAATATCTATGAATAACCAAATTTTTGACTTTTCTCAATGACAAGAGAGAGAACATCAGCCTGAGTGCTTTTTCTCCAACCACAAACCAAATTTTATGAGAGTTAAAAGCCATGTCCTTTTCATGGTTTAATTTAATACATGCAAGATTCATTATCTTACAATCATGAAGGGCTAAGAAAATGTACTGTTCTCATCTGCTTCTCTTTTTCATAATTGCATTCATTCACACCTCATCCATGGTAAATTTCATTTATGAGATTTATAACCAATTCTTGTCTATCTGCAGAAACATGAGAGAGGTAACATCATAAATAAGGAGTCATAGGGGAAGTAAGGAAGTAAAATATTAGAAAAATGGCGAATAAAATAAAATAAAATACAACTATATAATTAATATTATATATTATAAAATAAAATGTATATAATTAATAATAATTATATGTTATTATTATAATATATTATAATAATAAGTATATTATAAATTATAATATAAAAATTATATAATTTATGAGATTTATATTAATATTATATATTATAAAAATAGAAAAATATGACAAAGTATTATATATTACAAAAAATGGCAAAAAAAAAAAAAATGATTCATGGTAGGGGGTTCAATCAAACACATTTTTTAGGTTTGATCGAACCCCCTTAAAAAACATCTTTTTATTATATTTTGAAGAGGTTCGATTGAACCTAGGTTCGACTAAACAAATTTTTTAGGTTCGCCCTAACCATAGTTCGACTGAACCACCCTTTTTTCCCCTTCCCCCTCCCACGCACCAAAAATGTCTAGAATTTTGTACTTTGAAGCTCAATTTGAGAATGAAAATGGAGGAGACTTCACAAACTCAACTAGTATCAGGTAGCCCTCAGAACAAGCTATCCAACAAATATAATTATAATATGTTTTGGTTTTATTATCTATTTGTTTTTTTAAGTTTTATTAAATATAGTTTTTTCACCAAAAATGAAGCTCTCTATTTTGCACATGTGGAAAAATAGAAGATTATCATTTAAAAAAAAAAATATGAGTGCACCAGATATTGGAGTCATTGATCCAACAAGAAAAACAATTTTGATACATACAATAAAAGTTACGCATTATAGGGTTGTGCTATGTCTGAATTGTAATTGGTTTGACTTTGAAACTTGATTAAAGAAAAAATATTCCATAGAAAATTATCTAACCAAGTGGAAGCACTAGATATTGTAGTTACAAATCTAAATTCTAAAGAATTAGAATTTTATCCTTCATGGAAAAGATGTTATGTGTTATACGGTGTGCGCCACTTTTTAAAAATGTTGTTTTCTGAAAAAAAAAATACCAGTTTTTTTGGTAGATGGAAAAAGAAGTGCAATCTAATTCCAAAAATTTTGAAAAAAATATTTTCAGAAAATATAGACAAAATGTGACGAGACTCTAGTTTGCATCATCTTCAAATTCCTCACAGTTTCGCCGGTATAGGTGCCCGAAAGTGAAGATTTAGTTAAAAGAAATATTTCAATGTCTAGTTTGGCCAAAAATTGTAAACCACTATTGTGGGATCACCCGTAGGCCATACAAACAATTCATCAATTTAGAAAACAAAATACTTTTATCTTTCACCATGTAGTGCTCTAGTTTTGTCATGTAAATACCCTCCTCCAAATCACCATGAAGGAAATTCATTTTCACATTCATTTGCTCATTCTCTAGACCATAAGCAACAATAACGAAATGCAAGAATCTAGTGGATGCCATTTTTGTAATAGGAGAAAATGTCTCATTGTAATCAACACCCTCAAGTTGAGAGTAACCCATTGCAAGAAACTATGATTTTTGCTTCTCAATACCTCTATATAAACCCGTCTTTTACTTGAACACCCATTTGCAACCAACATGTTTTTGTTCTTCAGGCAATGGTATAATATCCTGTGTATTAGTATTTTTCAAATCTTCCATTTCTTTATCTATAGAAATTTTCTAGGATTCTACATCATTCATACCTAATGCCTCTTCTATAGATATGGGTTTGTTAATGTTAGTATTCAAAGAAAAAATACATCTCCAATGATCAGGAAAATACCTTCTAGGTGGTTGTTTATGTCTTATAGTCCTTCAAACAAGCCGAGTTGGAGGTTCTTCCTCCTCTTCTAAAGATTTAAAGCTAGATGAGATCTCCTCAACTTTTTGTCTATCCAAGGGCCTTGACTCAACTTTCTTGGGTGTAGAAGGAAGTTGAATAAAATATTCCTCTTTTCTTTATTTTGGATGCAATGTAATAGAAGAATACTTGGTTTCTCTAAAAATAATACTTCTACTTTATTACCTTTTGTGCCATATTATCCCACAACTTGTATCTATTCACACCATAGCTATATCCGATCAAGATACATTTCACAACATTATTATCCATTTTTTTTGCTTCTCCTTTGGTACATGTGCATATACCTCACAACCAAAAACTCTAAGATGTCTTAGTGAAGGATTGTGAGATGATCATGCCTCTATATATGTCTTATCAAAAATATATTATGTAAGAGACCTATTAATCAGGTAACAAGTAGTGACAACATAGTAGTGCCTTAAACCATCAACCCTCAACCCTTAAAGCCTAATACCTCAACCCCTCAACCCTTAACACTCAAATCTCAACCCTCAACCCTTAATGCTCAAACCTTAAACCCTAATCCATCAACCCTCATCCCTTAAGCCCTCAAACTTCAACCCTCATATGCCAATCCTCTACCATTTACCCTATACAATAAGCCCTCAACCCTCAACCCTCAACCCTTAAACCCTTAATCCCTCAACCTTCAACCCTTAAAACCTCAACCTTCAACCCTCAACCCTTAAGCCCTCAAACCTTAAACCCTTAATCCCTCAACCCTCAACCCTTAAAATTTCAACCCTCTACCCTATACATTAAAACATCAACCCTATGCCTTAAACCCTATTTCGTCAACCCTCAACCCTAATAGATATCCATAAACCCTCAAGCCTCAACTCTTAAACCCTAAACCCTCAACCCTTAAACCCTAAGCCCTTAAACCCTCAACCATCAACACTTAAACCCTCAACCCTCAACCCTTATAACCTCAACCCGAAACCCTCTACCCTGTACATTAAATCCTTAACCCTAACCACTCAACCTTATAACTTAAACCCTAATCCCTCAACCCTCAACCCTTAAAATGTCAACATCAACTGTCAACCCTTAAACCCACAACTCTCAAGCCTCAACCCTTAAGCTTGTAAGCCATCAATACTCAACCCTCAACCATAATCCCTCAACCCTATACCTTAAACCATAATCCCTCAACCCTCAACCCTTAAACCCTCATCTCTCATCCCTCAACCATTAAAAAGTCAACCCTTAAACCCTAATCCCTCAACCCTTAAACCCTAGTCCCTCAACCCTAAACCATCAACCTTTAAACCCTAATGCCTCAACCCTAAACCCTAAACCCTTAACCTTTAAACCATGATGCCTCAACCCTCAACCCTTAAAGCTTCAACCCTCAATAGTGAATCCTTAAACCGTCAACCCTCAGGCTTCAAGCGTTAAACCATAAACCCTTAAATCCTTAAATCCTCAACCCTTAACCCTAATCCCTCAACCCTCTTCCCTTAAACCCTCAACCCTTAAACCCTAATCCGTCAACCCTTAAACCCTCAACACTTAAACCCCAATCCCTCAACCCTTAACCCTTAAATCCTCAACCCTAAACCCTCTACCATATACCTTAAACCCTAATCTCTCAACCCTCAACCCTTAAACCATAATCCCTCAATGCTTAAACCCTTAACCCTCAACCCCCTACCCTATACATTAAACCTTCAACCCTAATACCTAAAACCTATACCTTAAACCTCAATCCCTCAACCTTTAACCCTAAAGCCATTATCCATCAACCCTCAACCCTATTCCCTTTTCCTAAAATATCAACCCTCAACCCTAATCCCTCAACCTTATGTACCTTAAAACTTAATCTCTAAAACCTTAAACCCTCAAACCTTAAACCCTAATCCCTTAACCCCTAAACCCTTAACCTTCATCCCTCATCCCTTAAACCCTAATCCCTCAACTCTCAACATTTAAACCCTCAACCCTCAACCCTTACCCTCAACCCTCAATCCTCAACCCTCAACCCTTAAACCCTAATCTCTCAACCCTCAGCCATGATCCCTATCCCTAAGCCCTCAACCCTATACCTTAAACCCTAATCCCTCAAGCCTCAAACCTAAAAACCTAAAGTCATAAACCCTTAAACCATCGACCCTCTATCATCTAGGTACCTATATAGTAAACCCTTAACCCTAATCCCTCAATCCTGTACCTTAAACCAGATCCCTCAACCCTCAACTCTCAACCATTAATCCCTCAACCCTCAACCCTTAAACCCTTAATTAATCAACCCTTAAAAATTTAACCCTCCACCCTCAACCCTCTACCCTATACATTAACCGTAATCCCTCAACCCTATATCTTAAACCCTAATCCCTCAACCCTCAACCCTCAACCTTGATCCATATCCATAAACCCTCAAATCTCAACCCTTAAACCCTCAATCCTTAAATCCTAAACCCTTAAACCCTCAAACATTAACCCTATACATTAAACCCTCAACCCTATACCTTAAATCCTAATCACTCTACCATCAACCATTATTCCTCAACCCTTAATCCTTAAGACCTCAAACCTCATCCCTCTACCCTATCCATTAAACCCTCAATCCTATACCCTAAATCCTCAACCCTATTCCCTCAACCCTATATGGGTAAAAGCACAAAGTTGTGTCACACTTTATAAAGGAAATGACCAACACTGATCCAATTTTAAACTTGAATCACTAAAAAGTGACATAAATGTTTCAAATTTTGAAATGATGTAAATTAGTAAAATGTTTATTTTTTAGTATATTTTATGTTTTTATTTGAAAGAAAAATTCAAAAAATTATTTTAAACTAGTTTTTAATAAATTAAAGCTATAATTTAGTTGCTGATAAAATGTTGAAAAATGAAGTTGTATGGGATGTCAAACTTTTTATAGTAATTTTTTTTTTTTCAATTCTTTTTTGTGTATTTATAACTTAAAATTTCAGTGCATGGATTTTTTTTTTTCCAATTTTGATAAATACATATTTTTAAATAAATATTAAAATGTGCGTGAATAAAAAAACAATTGTTTTCATCAAATGTCAACTTTCATATTACATATTTATTTAAAATAGAAAAAAAACACACCATCTTATAATAGATTCTTTTATCTAGTGCATCATATTTTTTTCAATTTTTTTAAATAAGTTTTAGTATTTTTCTTTGGCATAGTAATCAACCTAATATTTTGTGCCGATAACCTACTTTTAATAAAAACAAAAAAACAAAAAATAATTAAACTATTAAAATGAATGTTTTTTTGGAAACTACACTTATGGATCTACAAAAGTGTATTCTTTATATTTTAAAAAAAAATGTTATTAACATTAGCAAGAGTTATTGAAATGTCATGTTTTTCAAATAATTTTATTTTTTGTAAATTGGACTCAAAGTGGTGAACCATATATTTTAACCAACAATTTTAGTTGAAAAAGTTGTGGAAACATCTAAATTAGCTAGAATGAATCTTACTAGATCATATGTTTGACCAAAATTGATTTTTAGTTAGAAATACTTAAATTCAGTTGTGTTGATAAGTTGGCTAAAAGTGTGAAACAACTTTGTGCTTTTACTCATTATACCTTAAACCCTAAATCATCAACCCTCAAACCTAATAGCTCAACACTAAACCTCAAACCTCAACCCTACACCTTATGCATTAAACCCTTAAACCTAATCCCTCAACCCTATAGCTTAAACCCTAGTCCCTTAAACCCTAAGGAGGGAAGACAAGGTAGAGAGGGTGGGAGAAGGGTAGTTAATAAGTCAAGGAGGGAGAGTTAGAGAGGTAAAGAGGGAAGGAGGGAGATTCATGGAGATGCGGATAGAGAGGGTGGGAGGAAGGGGTGGTGATTAAGAGAAAGGAGATACATGGGAAAGAAACAATAATAAAGGGAGAGAGAAGAAGAGAGACATAGGGAGGCAAGGATATAGATGGGGGTAAGGAGGGAAGGAAACATAGAGAGGGAGATAGGGAGAGAGAGAGAGTGAGAGAGACTTAGAGAGGGGGGAGAGAGAATAGAGGGAGAGTGAAAAGGATGTATAAGTAGAGGAGTAACAAGGGATGGAGTGAGAGGTACACATGGATGGAGTGAGAGACATACTAAGGAGGAGATAAAGAGGTGATGACCTAGAGAGGGGAGGGACAAGATGAGAGAGAAGAACAAGATGAGAGATAGAAGGGGGAGAGAGGTGGGTAATAAGAAAAGGTTGGAGAGACTTGGAGATGGGGAGAGAGAGAAGAAAGAGGTGAGATACAAAGGGGGAGAGAGGTGGGTAATGAGACGAGGGATAGACTTGGAGATTGGGAGAGAGAGGGGTTGAGAGGGAGAGGTAGTGATTGATAGAAAGGAGAGAGATGGGTAAGAAATAGTAACAAAGGGAGATATAAGAAGAAAGAGGTAGTGAGGCAAGGATGGAGATGGGGTTAAGGAGGGAAGAGGTATGTGCAGGATCATAATGGAAAAAACAAACCCTTAAGTGGCGAAAAATTCTGAAAAATTAGAGTCAAACAACTTGATGTAAAAATTTGAATAAGTTATCTTTATTATTTAAAAAATATGTAAGAATAGAATTTGTCATAAATTGAATTTAGTTTCTAAACTACTAGGTTTATTTAAAAAAAAATCCATTTGGTGAAAATTTGAAATTTTAATGCAGTAGTACTTAAATTTCAGGGAAAAATAAGAAGTAGGTGTCTATCTGAGCACCCTAACTAAAATAAAATGATAATATTTTTTTAATATAATATTTTAGATATAAATAGAGGACTAATGTCCAAATGTGATGCATTTTTTTTTGTGAATTTTTTCTAAGTAAATAATTAATTATGAATTTTTTATTACAACTTTTAAAAAATATAATTTTTTTTTTATGTTTGACCACCTTAACTTGGTCAAAATCTCATGAAATTATTGTTTTTAATCATATAGTATGTGAAGCATATAATGTGATGCATGTTTCAGATTCAAAAAATGTGATACTCTTTGAAAGCTATAGATGTTTTTCAATCAGCCCATCAATCAAGAATTTAGTCATAAGTCAAATAGAAAAGGAATAATAATTGTTTATTAAATTCAAAGCAAAGAATAATTTATATTGGTGGAAAGCTGAGAATCTATTTTAAAAACTTTTTTCGTTTCATCAATTTTGGGTAAAAATAATCGTCAGCCACATACACTACACATACCCATCATATCACCACTTTTTGGACCATGATTATCCTGTACATACCTGAAGGCAAGGTAGAGAGGGTGGGAGAGAATTAGAGAGGGTTGAGAGAAAATAGGTTTAAAAGTATTGGTTAAGAGGGAAGGAGGTGTAGAGAAAATGAAAGATAAAGCCATGACTATCCATCATTGATCATAAATTGTAAACTCTAAGCCTTATCAAAGTGGGGTAGAGAGGGACAAATAAAAATTGAAGTTGGTTTTTTTGTCAATACAATCCCTTTGGCACTTTCCAAATGTAATGCAACAATTGGAGAGTGCAAAATATTGCATTACATTTGGTGAGTGAAAAATTTGGTGCTCACCGAATGTGCTGCATTGGGAAATACCAATTCAAAGGGTTGGATGACCATTTCATGCCAATGATGTTTTTTGTAAGTGCAACAAAATTTCACACATTGTTACCATACTAACCATTAGGTTTACAAGTCTTTTAATGCAATTTTATAAAAAACCATGATGACGTTAGGATCTCTCTTACCTATATAACCATATGATTTTTTTAACGTTTTGATTATGTTAAGGTTTTCATCTATAACTTCTCTTGTTAGTGCCTCTGTTTTTTTTTTCAAAAACCAACATGTGCCTGTTTTGGTATAGGTTTTTACTCGTTCATCAAATTTTGAAACAAATTATATTTTTATAAACATGACTCCAATCTCACAATAAAAAAAAGGGTTTTCGATTAGTTTTCAAAAAATTAGGGGGTAGCATGCTCAATTTCAACTTTTTAGGATGTGTCCACTTTGAAAATTCATTTAAAATATTATATATTCATTAAAAAATTAGCTGAAAAAATTGGGATAAACTACATGGTGTTAGCTAATTTCTCACCATTCATATTTTTGAAATAAGAAAAAACCTAACATTTTAGGGAGGCCACAATAGACACTATGTTTTTTCTTTTGATAAAAAAATGACTACTTTTGGTGGCCCCCCTTTTTGAAACCCTTAATCATTATTTTTTTTAAAATAGTAGCTTAGAAAGTAGATTTGGAGCACTACAACTCTTATCCTTATTGCAGCTTCCAATTTTGAGCATAACTATCTTCATTTTCTCATGAACATTTCAGAAAAAAGAAGCATCTTAAGAGGCATTTTTGTGTCACAACTTGGTGTTCTTACCCACATATGCTTGTATAAGGTGAACTATAACCTATAGCCAAATGTTGGTTTCAATGTAACTTGGATGCTCAAAATTATACAAGTCACTTGAGATTATTTTATTCAACTTGTTCACGATCAAATTGTCATGCATATAATTTATATCGCAAAAATTAAACCCTTCTCTTGAGTATGTTAAATTTGAGCTACATATGGATTGAAAAAGTTAACACATTCCATTCATTTATTTCATAATTGGGTAGACAAGTACAAAACCTGCAATGGTCCTATACTTAATAATGATAGTAGAGAATACATAATACTACTATTAACAAACCTTTGATCAGTAATGGTCATGAAGATATTTAATTGTCAACACATCCATGATAGGGTGGTGGCTACAATATATTTAATGCACATTATAGCAACAAGGTCTAAGATAACCATAGGATACTAGGAGAGCCAATTAATACTAGATCAACTCACATGAATGTTTTAGCGGGGAGTTCCCTCAACATAATTCCGAATCAATATTCACAATATAGAACTTGGTGTCAATGTATTACCACTTCCTATATCTCAAGGGTAAGTTGTACAATGACAAAAAACAAAGCCAATAAGAAGATACAAGGCACATTCTAAATAAATCAATGAAAACCCCAATTCTTACATATCTAGTGAAATCAATTTCTCAACCAAGTTGTCAACAAATTCTTTATATGATCATAAACTATTGATAGCAAAACCTCATGAATCAGCTCTATACCTTTAATAACCATAATCCAATCCATTATTAACCATCAAAGAAATACACCTATTTATTGAGATGAAAGAATCAAACAAAACAATAAAGAATTATAGGGAAATATCAAATAACTAGACTTTTGAACCTTGGATTCCTCCTATAAGTCCATTTGAGAGCCAAATCGTGAACAGGAAACAAAGTAACAACACAGGATAAAATTAAAACCCTACCATATATCCCAACTCAGCTAGGACATGAAGCTATAAAATATTTAACAAGGAATAGTTTTACTTATATTTTTTTATCAAAAACTAATACCATACACCCGACATTCCAAGTTGAGAAACGACTTGTGAAAAGCTTACCAAATTGTTGCGCTTAGCTCTTGCTCACCTCTATTCTAGTGCCAATTTTTCTCCACCAGCAAGTAACTCCTTTCTACCTTCTCTTGCCTAAAATCCTTGCCTGAATGCTCTTTTTTAGTTAGGAGGTCAGGCAGGGCTTTTGTCTTACGCACCAGTCCTCTTGTCCTCTAGTGTGAAGATTGGATGACGTTGGGAGGGCACCATATCTTATTTATGGCACGACAACCCCTTATCCCTCATACACTACCCCTAGGATCAATGGTTGTCCCCCAACCGTATGAGCGAGGGGTTATCCCTCATTATTTCTTCAACTTCTTAGTCGGCTTGGGTAAAATGCCTCAACCCTTCTCCCTTGCTTGTATGCATTCATTCTTTCTTTCCTTTTTTCTAATGTTATTTTCTATACACACATCTATATGTATGTATGTATTGTTATTACTATTATATATAGATACATATATTTTTATTTCAGGTTAGTTCAAAAAGATTGATCTCTAGAATATGATTATCAATATTAAATCAACTAAATCTTATGGATCAAGTGATCTTCTACAAGTGATTTACATAGAGAATGTTTAGGAGGTGGAAAAGAATAATCAATGGTCACTCCTAAACATAGTGATCAACCAGAGCTCATGGTCACAACAAAAATCTTAGCAAAATACTAACAATCAAATGATTCTTATATTTGTAATTCGACCTTAATTGTAGAGAAACATGATTAAATGACATCATAATCATTCTTATGATAAAGTTGCTAAGTTTGCATTGTTTGCACCCTTGTACCTATAAAACCATTCAATTTTCTCACACACATTTCACAACAAGAGCATTAATATCTAGTTAGTCCAATAACACACATTTAAGCAAATCATTCCATCAATAGATACTAAAGCCAATTAGGTCATATAATTTTTTGTTTACTCATCAAATGTGACAATTAACACTCGAAAGTGTTAAATTTATAGCATTTATTATTGAATCCATATAAACATTCAAAATCATCATGTACAATTAATGTGCAAATGTTAGAGTTCCCGCCTTGTCCAAATTAAATAAGGACATTAAATGTTTACCACACAAAAAAAGAAAACATGGTATTTGTGGAGATGAGACATATTACTTTCCTTGTACTTCTTCAACATCCACCATAATTGGTCCAATTCAAACTCCAAATTTTGTAGCTTCCTTTCCTTGTCTTTTATTTCTACCTCATCCTTTGTCTGATTTCTTCTTACAAATAAGTTATCATCTTTTTCTCACAATAAAACAACTCCACTTTTGCATCCATAATCATACCCAAAACTATAGTTTGAACTACTATGAACTTTTCTCACAAATTCACTACTCCTAAGACTTTACTCCTACAAATTAATCTCCAAAATAATACTCCTTGCAAGTTAATGCTTTAAACTATGAATAGTATCAAGCATACCAAAAGAAACAAAGGAAGAATCATGTCAAACTCACGTCATTGAAACATAATACAACAAATCCTTTAACTCATTAACTCACATCTAACACACACACACACAAAAGCAATACAACATATAGAAAGATAAATAACCAAAAAATTAAACATGCAATATAGATAATATCTTGTTTATTTCAGAAGGAATATTTCCAAACTGTTAAACTATATCCAAATCTATCCAAATGAGTTGCTATATATAATCATAAAAGGCCTGCAAGTAAACAACTCAAAAGTAAGTAATTAAATTGAGCAATTACAGAGAACTGCTAAATTTAGTAAAAACAGACTCCTAAAACTCCATTACAGCAATTATGAATCTAAACATGGAAATTACTATATAATTTCCTAAACAATTCAACCACAAAACTAATAGAAGTGGTAGGAAATGTACCGAAGGTTCTCCTTATCAATAGTAGGGTAGGGTATTAGAGAACCAGCGTCTCCATCATGTTGGAAGGAATAAAAAAGGCTTGCGGTTCAGGAATATTGTTGAAGACAGACTTTTCCTCCATGGCTGAAAGAACACTGTCGGTCAAATAGAAAGTGAAAAGTGTAATACAAAAATTGAGAGAGTTCGTTTGACCAGAATTCACCGTAATGCAAATTTTTTCTTCTTTCAATCATTTCTCCCCTCTGCAACAGGAACACTGCAGTTTCTGAGGTAGACACGGTTTGCACCTTTATGTTTGTCCAAATAAAGTATTATTGAACCATTGAGCAACCATATACTCTTATTTTCTGTAGTCTCTGTAAATTCAAATAACTCTCTAGGAGCATCTTCAATACCTCACACTGCATTAGCATAAAGGTTGTAAGTGAATTCATGGCTCCTTCGTCCACTACAGGAAACTCCCGTAGCTTGTATAGCTGAACCAATGAAAATACCTCCAGCATAAGAAAAACTCCCCTCTCACCTAATTCTTTGGGCTCCACTCTAGGTTGGAGCAAGCAATGATTTGTAGTCGATTAAGACTCGCAAGCTTATGCAAGTCAGCTAACTGTGTCAGCATATTGCAATTGCTCAAATTAATACAGCTTAACTGTTGAAATCGACAAAATATAATTTCCACTTTGTTTAGTTGAGGGCACCTTAACCAGATCTTCCACAGTTTGATAATGCAACTATGTCCTGTGGTAAGCTTTCCATCTTTGGAAGACACAAGTGTAAATGTTCCATTTGCTTCATTCTTGCTAATGTTCCTTGCTTTATTGTTTCCTCGTCGTTTTCCACCTTCAACTTTTTCAGTTGCATTAAACTGCCCAAATCATTTATCAAAAGCAGATTTCTTCTGATCTTATTTGGACTGAATCTTATCCATGCATTTGCTGAACCAACTGCACCAAAGTATTCTAGAGTTATAAGCGTTGAGGTTGTCCTACGTCAAAATCCCCATAATTTGTCTAACTAAAACTCCAATTTTTGCAGCTTCTTTTTTTTCTTCTTTTGTTTCTAACTCAACCTTTGTCTGATTTCTCCTTACAAATAAATTAATTTTTCACATCATAGAACAACTCCACTTCTGCATCGATAGCCATACCCACAACTATAATTTGGGCTACGCATAACTCTTCTCATGGATTCTCCACTCCTACGACTTTAGGATGCTCTGATATGTAAGCAAGCCTCTACTCCTACAAGTTAATCTCCAAAAACTACTCTATTCTTTCAAGTTAATGCTCTAAACTATGAACTTTATCAAAGGCACCAGAAGAAACAGAGGAAGAATCATGTCAAACTCATGCCAAAACATAATACAACAAATGCTTTAACTCGTTAACTCAAATCTAACACATACACAAAAACGATGCAGCATTTAGTAAGATTTGAAACCAAAAAATTTAAACATGCGACATAGATAATATCGTGTTTATATCAGAAGGAATATTTCAAACTGTTTACCTATATCCAAATCTATCCAAATGAGATCCTATGTACAACCATAAAAAGGCCAGCAAGTAAATAACTTTAAAATAAGTAATTAGATCTCCTTTTCCCCAAAACTGAGCAGTTACCAAAAAAAAAGCTGCTAAGATTAGTAAAAGCAAACTCCTAAAATCCCACTACAGCAGATATGAATCTAAACACGTAAGTCACAATAAAAATTTCTAAACAATCCAAGCACAAAACTGAAGGAAGTGGAAGGGAATGCACTGAAGGTTTTCTTTATCAATAGTGGAGCAGGGTATTAGAGAACCAAAATCTCCATCACGTTGGAAAGAATAAAGAAGGGCTGGCAATTTGTGTTGTAGTTCAAGAATATAGCTGAAATAAGCCTTTTTCTCCATATTTTGAAGGACAGTTAAAATAAGAAAAGATTGTCAGTCAAATAGGAAGTGAAAAGTGTCATACAAAAATTCAAAGAGTTCGTTTGACCAAAATTCACCATAATGCATATATTCTCTTCTCTCAATCATTTCTTCCCACCGCAGCAGGAATGCTTCAGTGTCTGAGGTAGACATTGTCACGGTTTGCACCTTTATGTTTCTCTGGATAAAGTATTGTTGAACCATTGAGCAACCATATACTCTTATTTTCTGTAGTCTCTGTAAGTTCCAGTAACTCTCTGGGAGCATCTCCAATACCTCACACTGCATCAGTGTAAGGGTTGTAAGTGAATTCATGGCTCCTTCCTCCACTACAGGCAACTCCTGTAGCTTGTATAGCTGAACCAATGAAAACACCTCTAGCATAGGAAAAGCTCCCCTCTCACCAAATTCTTTGGGTAACATCTCTAGATTGGAGCAAGCAACGATTTGTAGATGGATAAGACTCGCAAGCTTATGCAAGTCAGGTAACTGTGTTAACATATGACAATGGTTCAAATTAATAAAGCTCAAATGTTGAAATCGACAAAAAGTAATTTCCACTTTGTTTAGTTGAGGGCAGTTTAACCAGAGCATTCTCAGTTTTGACATTGCAATTATGTCCTGTGGTAAGCTTTCCGTCCTTGCTAGACATAATTGCAGAAGTTCCATTTGCTTCATTCTTGCTAATGTTCCTTGCTTTATTGTTTCCTCGTTGTTTTCCAGCTTCAACTTTTGGAGTTGTGTTAAATTTCCCAAATCATTTATTGAAAGCAGATTTCTTCTGATCTTATTTGGACTGCATCTTATCCATGCATTTGCTGAACCAACTGCACCAAAGTATTCCAGAGATTCAAGCTTAGAGATTGTATATGGTAGAGACAGCAATTCTTTACAATATCTAATGTCCAAACTTTTCAGAGAGCGAAGCTTATCAATGTTGGACGGCAGCTCCCTAATCCCAGATCCAGCAAGACCGATGATCTGGAGATTTTTAAGAGCAGTTATAGAATTAGGCAGTCTCTTGATGGGTACACGCTGTAGCCTAAGGCAAACCAGATGTTTCAAGCATCCCAGGGTTTCTGGCAACGATAGGATGGACGTCTGTGACAGATCCAGGACCCGAAGAGAGGACATACTCACCATCACCTGCTTTGGAATTTCTGTTAAGTTAAGATTTCCCCCAAGTAACAACGAGCGGATACAGGGGCCTCTGAATGTATCAGTTACACTTGTCAAGCTATTGTCCATCAATGACATTCTGATGTATCCAGAGCAGTCGTTGGCTGGAAACTGCTGTAGACCTCTGCCTGCCTGAAAGAAGCAATTCTCTTCTCTTTCAGAAATTTGTCGGGCTAAATTGTGTAACAGATCGTGTACCCTGAAACAGATCACAGACCCATACAAATCTTTCCAAACTGTTTCAATGAGACAGCGGTCGACTAACAGATTTACGTATGTATATGCAATTTGGAGTGGATTGTGCCCTGCCACCAGCCCCTCTCCAATCCATAACATGCTCACATGTGGAGTATACAGGATTTGGTCTTCCATGAAGGCAGCTAGGTAGAGAAAGCACTGTTGCAAGGAAATGTCAATGCCAGCCAAAGCATCAAAGCTTAATCGCAGCCGACCATGAAGCGGTTCTGTAAACTGTTTGATGGCCTCCGCATTCTGTAGCTTCTTGAGTATGATTTCCCATTCATCTGGATGGGTTATGCCTGCCATCGCCCGCCCGATTACTTTGATGGCCAAAGGAAGTCCCTGGCACTCTTTGCAAACGCTCCGAGCAATTTCTTCCTGTATGCCTGTTGGTAAATTTCCAGTATTATGTGGAAAAGCATGAGAAAGAAACAACTGCCAGCTATCATTCTTCATTAACTCTTGTACTTGGACAGTTGATGAGTTTGGAATCCCCATCTCTAAGAGTGCCCTTTTATTTCTGGAACTCACTATAATCACATTTGAGTCGCTGTTGGAGTTACAGGTGGAAGGCAGGGGCACACCCAACTCCTCCAACAAATGGGCGCCTCTGTCCCAAACATCATCTAGAAACAGGGCGAATCTTTGTTTCCTCAATCTCCTACTCAACCAAATTTTAACATCGTCTTCACTCCATAATTGGTTAAAATCCTCATTTGTTTTGAAGGCTATTTGGTTACCAAGATCATTTCTAAGTCCTGTTAAAAATGGAGTCTGTGAAACAGTAAGCCAAAGCAATAAGCTACTACCAAAAAGATTTTGTACCTGATGGCCGTTGAAGAATCTTTTTAGGAGAAGAGTCTTCCCTGCGCCTCCCATACCCACCACGCCTATCCGAGACTCATTTTGTACCAACTCTTCAAGTCTGGTAAGGGCCTTATCTTGTCCCACAATAAGCAGCTCCCCTATAAATTTCATGGATTCCTTCATAGGCGCAACCGAGCTTCTTGATGTTTCAGTTTCCCTGCTGGGACATTGAAGATGCTTCAGCGACTGAACAAGCTGAGTGGTAATGCCAATCATCGCCGCATTTTCTCGGTGTTCCTTGATGCTTGAAACAGTGCGACTGATTCTTTTGCTCTTTTTATAACGAGAAAAGACATCACATGTCGGTATTGGTGTTGTGCATTCTTGAACTATTTCAGTTGCTTGTTGCAGAAGCATATTCAACTTTTGCAGCCAGTTATTGACAGCCAAGGGGATAAGTTTCTCATGAGAGATAAATTGACCGGAACTCAGAGCCAATCGATAGTTCTGCAGGGCAAGGTTTATATCTTGAAGGCTGATTAGAAGCTCCTTGAGGGCTGCTAACTCTTTCCTGAACCGGATGGCAACGCTGATGTGGTAAAGGATCTCCTTGACTACAATATCGATCCCCACGCCCACCAGTCCCGCGGTTACAAGATCAGACATATTTCCTTGAAACAATGGACCAATACACAATCCGCTTGAAAAAGAAGAGATTTATTGATAGCGTTTGATCTGAGAGTGCTAATTTTTATCGTCCTTCCTGCCCTCTTGCGAAAACTATGGAAACCCAATGCCAAATAGAAAACTGAACGAGTACACGGAGTCAACGCGCAGCAAACTCTGGAAGTCTGGAAGGCCAGAAACTCTGGAAAGACCAAAAAATACTAGAAGAGTTCCACCCTCCCCGAGGTCTCTTGTTTCAAGGGATTGACAAAAGGCAACATCTATCCAGCATCCTGGATGCAATTGCCCAAATATTAAATAGTTAAAAAAATCTATTACTTTGGCCAATTCCTTGGGCTATTTGCGCATGCTCCTGCCTTGGAAGGAGAACCAGGAACAATTATATTCACATTGCCCGCGGGCTTCCAAGCTAATGCGGGGAATGAGAGTCAAAATTAGAAATAGAATTAGTATTATTTTGATTGAATATATATGCGGTGTGATGTTTTAAGGATCAAAAGTCGTTGAGATGTAGACTTCTGGACATTATAAAAGTCATTTATTCATTTTCTAATTAGCTATCCTACTAACTCGTTTCAAATTAAGAAACGTGTTTGGGGTAGGCACTTAATAAATTAAGTGAAAAATTATTAATTCTAAGGAAAAATTATATTGAATATTAGTAAAATTTATATTAAGTATCAAATGTAATGGTGAAATTTATATATTATATAAACTATCATTTAGTTTTACAATTATCTTACTGGAATGTTCTAATGTAATTATATATTGATAAATAGTATATAGTGTTATATTTATTTTTATAGAATTTTTGGTAGGATTGGTAATATTAATCTTGCAATCTTATGACTATATATATTAATTTTAATATTTAAATAGTTGATTATTATTCATATGACTCCAAGAATCATAGAGGGAAGTTTTTAATGTAATTAAATATTATTTTCTATGAATTTGCAATATTTTTTTCAAGGTGACATTAAGTAGGGAAGTTAAATTGGTCAATGATAGCATCTTTCACAGTTGACATGAAGTGGAAGAGAATCTCACCATGAAGCATCTATGACATCATAAGAGGTGTAAGAAAACATATTTCACTATATGCAAGAAGAGAGTATATGTGTGTGTGTGTGTGTGTGTGTCTGTCTGTCTGTCTGTCTGTCTGTCTCTCTCTCTCTCTCTATATATATATATATAGGTATAGGTATAGGTACATATGTATAGGTATAGGAATATGTATATATGTATATGTATGTATGTAACATGTGTGTGTGTGTGTGTGTGTGTGTGTGTATTTGTTATTTTATGTTTTAATAAGTTGTTTTTGTCATTTAAGAAAATTGTGTGACAAACATTGGTTTGCTTATTCTAAACATTACAAAACTTCTCTAGCAAAGAACTTACTTTTTATTTGAATAAATAAACATAACGAGGTACATTACAATTTCTCTTTAAGAAATGATTGTAGAATTCAAACATAATTTGCATTTCATTACATTAATTGGACATAACTATTTTCATTAAGTATTATATCTTACAAAGCATTGCTCAATAATTTGGTATACAAGTATATATCACAAGTGTCATAATGATGACAAAAATTATGCTTTATCAATAATACAATGCCATGTGAAATTTAGATAATATCTATGAATAACCAAATTTTTGACTTTTCTCAATGACAAGAGAGAGAACATCAGCCTGAGTGCTTTTTCTCCAACCACAAACCAAATTTTATGAGAGTTAAAAGCCATGTCCTTTTCATGGTTTAATTTAATACATGCAAGATTCATTATCTTACAATCATGAAGGGCTAAGAAAATGTACTGTTCTCATCTGCTTCTCTTTTTCATAATTGCATTCATTCACACCTCATCCATGGTAAATTTCATTTATGAGATTTATAACCAATTCTTGTCTATCTGCAGAAACATGAGAGAGGTAACATCATAAATAAGGAGTCATAGGGGAAGTAAGGAAGTAAAATATTAGAAAAATGGCGAATAAAATAAAATAAAATACAACTATATAATTAATATTATATATTATAAAATAAAATGTATATAATTAATAATAATTATATGTTATTATTATAATATATTATAATAATAAGTATATTATAAATTATAATATAAAAATTATATAATTTATGAGATTTATATTAATATTATATATTATAAAAATAGAAAAATATGACAAAGTATTATATATTACAAAAAATGGCAAAAAAAAAAAAAATGATTCATGGTAGGGGGTTCAATCAAACACATTTTTTAGGTTTGATCGAACCCCCTTAAAAAACATCTTTTTATTATATTTTGAAGAGGTTCGATTGAACCTAGGTTCGACTAAACAAATTTTTTAGGTTCGCCCTAACCATAGTTCGACTGAACCACCCTTTTTTCCCCTTCCCCCTCCCACGCACCAAAAATGTCTAGAATTTTGTACTTTGAAGCTCAATTTGAGAATGAAAATGGAGGAGACTTCACAAACTCAACTAGTATCAGGTAGCCCTCAGAACAAGCTATCCAACAAATATAATTATAATATGTTTTGGTTTTATTATCTATTTGTTTTTTTAAGTTTTATTAAATATAGTTTTTTCACCAAAAATGAAGCTCTCTATTTTGCACATGTGGAAAAATAGAAGATTATCATTTAAAAAAAAATATATGAGTGCACCAGATATTGGAGTCATTGATCCAACAAGAAAAACAATTTTGATACATACAATAAAAGTTACGCATTATAGGGTTGTGCTATGTCTGAATTGTAATTGGTTTGACTTTGAAACTTGATTAAAGAAAAAATATTCCATAGAAAATTATCTAACCAAGTGGAAGCACTAGATATTGTAGTTACAAATCTAAATTCTAAAGAATTAGAATTTTATCCTTCATGGAAAAGATGTTATGTGTTATACGGTGTGCGCCACTTTTTAAAAATGTTGTTTTCTGAAAAAAAAAATACCAGTTTTTTTGGTAGATGGAAAAAGAAGTGCAATCTAATTCCAAAAATTTTGAAAAAAATATTTTCAGAAAATATAGACAAAATGTGACGAGACTCTAGTTTGCATCATCTTCAAATTCCTCACAGTTTCGCCGGTATAGGTGCCCGAAAGTGAAGATTTAGTTAAAAGAAATATTTCAATGTCTAGTTTGGCCAAAAATTGTAAACCACTATTGTGGGATCACCCGTAGGCCATACAAACAATTCATCAATTTAGAAAACAAAATACTTTTATCTTTCACCATGTAGTGCTCTAGTTTTGTCATGTAAATACCCTCCTCCAAATCACCATGAAGGAAATTCATTTTCACATTCATTTGCTCATTCTCTAGACCATAAGCAACAATAACGAAATGCAAGAATCTAGTGGATGCCATTTTTGTAATAGGAGAAAATGTCTCATTGTAATCAACACCCTCAAGTTGAGAGTAACCCATTGCAAGAAACTATGATTTTTGCTTCTCAATACCTCTATATAAACCCGTCTTTTACTTGAACACCCATTTGCAACCAACATGTTTTTGTTCTTCAGGCAATGGTATAATATCCTGTGTATTAGTATTTTTCAAATCTTCCATTTCTTTATCTATAGAAATTTTCTAGGATTCTACATCATTCATACCTAATGCCTCTTCTATAGATATGGGTTTGTTAATGTTAGTATTCAAAGAAAAAATACATCTCCAATGATCAGGCAAATACCTTCTAGGTGGTTGTTTATGTCTTATAGTCCTTCAAACAAGCCGAGTTGGAGGTTCTTCCTCCTCTTCTAAAGATTTAAAGCTAGATGAGATCTCCTCAACTTTTTGTCTATCCAAGGGCCTTGACTCAACTTTCTTGGGTGTAGAAGGAAGTTGAATAAAATATTCCTCTTTTCTTTATTTTGGATGCAATGTAATAGAAGAATACTTGGTTTCTCTAAAAATAATACTTCTACTTTATTACCTTTTGTGCCATATTATCCCACAACTTGTATCTATTCACACCATAGCTATATCCGATCAAGATACATTTCACAACATTATTATCCATTTTTTTTGCTTCTCCTTTGGTACATGTGCATATACCTCACAACCAAAAACTCTAAGATGTCTTAGTGAAGGATTGTGAGATGATCATGCCTCTATATATGTCTTATCAAAAATATATTATGTAAGAGACCTATTAATCAGGTAACAAGTAGTGACAACATAGTAGTGCCTTAAACCATCAACCCTCAACCCTTAAAGCCTAATACCTCAACCCTCAACCCTTAACACTCAAATCTCAACCCTCAACCCTTAATGCTCAAACCTTAAACCCTAATCCATCAACCCTCATCCCTTAAGCCCTCAAACTTCAACCCTCATATGCCAATCCTCTACCATTTACCCTATACAATAAGCCCCCAACCCTCAACCCTCAACCTTTAAACCCTTAATCCCTCAACCTTCAACCCTTAAAACCTCAACCTTCAACCCTCAACCCTTAAGCCCTCAAACCTTAAACCCTTAATCCCTCAACCCTCAACCCTTAAAATTTCAACCCTCTACCCTATACATTAAAACATCAACCCTATGCCTTAAACCCTATTTCGTCAACCCTCAACCCTAATAGATATCCATAAACCCTCAAGCCTCAACTCTTAAACCCTAAACCCTCAACCCTTAAACCCTAAGCCCTTAAACCCTCAACCATCAACACTTAAACCCTCAACCCTCAACCCTTATAACCTCAACCCGAAACCCTCTACCCTGTACATTAAATCCTTAACCCTAACCACTCAACCTTATAACTTAAACCCTAATCCCTCAACCCTCAACCCTTAAAATGTCAACATCAACTGTCAACCCTTAAACCCACAACTCTCAAGCCTCAACCCTTAAGCTTGTAAGCCATCAATACTCAACCCTCAACCATAATCCCTCAACCCTATACCTTAAACCATAATCCCTCAACCCTCAACCCTTAAACCCTCATCTCTCATCCCTCAACCATTAAAAAGTCAACCCTTAAACCCTAATCCCTCAACCCTTAAACCCTAGTCCCTCAACCCTAAACCATCAACCTTTAAACCCTAATGCCTCAACCCTAAACCCTAAACCCTTAACCTTTAAACCATGATGCCTCAACCCTCAACCCTTAAAGCTTCAACCCTCAATAGTGAATCCTTAAACCGTCAACCCTCAGGCTTCAAGCGTTAAACCATAAACCCTTAAATCCTTAAATCCTCAACCCTTAACCCTAATCCCTCAACCCTCTTCCCTTAAACCCTCAACCCTTAAACCCTAATCCGTCAACCCTTAAACCCTCAACACTTAAACCCCAATCCCTCAACCCTTAACCCTTAAATCCTCAACCCTAAACCCTCTACCATATACCTTAAACCCTAATCTCTCAACCCTCAACCCTTAAACCATAATCCCTCAATGCTTAAACCCTTAACCCTCAACCCCCTACCCTATACATTAAACCTTCAACCCTAATACCTAAAACCTATACCTTAAACCTCAATCCCTCAACCTTTAACCCTAAAGCCATTATCCATCAACCCTCAACCCTATTCCCTTTTCCTAAAATATCAACCCTCAACCCTAATCCCTCAACCTTATGTACCTTAAAACTTAATCTCTAAAACCTTAAACCCTCAAACCTTAAACCCTAATCCCTTAACCCCTAAACCCTTAACCTTCATCCCTCAGCCCTTAAACCCTAATCCCTCAACTCTCAACATTTAAACCCTCAACCCTCAACCCTTACCCTCAACCCTCAATCCTCAACCCTCAACCCTTAAACCCTAATCTCTCAACCCTCAGCCATGATCCCTATCCCTAAGCCCTCAACCCTATACCTTAAACCCTAATCCCTCAAGCCTCAAACCTAAAAACCTAAAGTCATAAACCCTTAAACCATCAACCCTCTATCATCTAGGTACCTATATAGTAAACCCTTAACCCTAATCCCTCAATCCTATACCTTAAACCCGAATCCCTCAACCCTCAACTCTCAACCATTAATCCCTCAACCCTCAACCCTTAAACCCTTAATTAATCAACCCTTAAAAATTTAACCCTCCACCCTCAACCCTCTACCCTATACATTAACCGTAATCCCTCAACCCTATATCTTAAACCCTAATCCCTCAACCCTCAACCCTCAACCCTGATCCATATCCATAAACCCTCAAATCTCAACCCTTAAACCCTCAATCCTTAAATCCTAAACCCTTAAACCCTCAAACATTAACCCTATACATTAAACCCTCAACCCTATACCTTAAATCCTAATCACTCTACCATCAACCATTAAACCCTTAATTCCTCAACCCTTAATCCTTAAGACCTCAAACCTCATCCCTCTACCCTATCCATTAAACCCTCAACCGTATACCCTAAATCCTCAACCCTATTCCCTCAACCCTATATGGGTAAAAGCACAAAGTTGTGTCACACTTTATAAAGGAAATGACCAACACTGATCCAATTTTTAAACTTGAATCACTAAAAAGTGACATAAATGTTTCAAATTTTGAAATGATGTAAGTTAGTAAAATGTTTATTTTTTAGTATATTTTATGTTTTTATTTGAAAAAAAAAATTCAAAAAATTATTTTAAACTAGTTTTTAATAAATTAAAGCTATAATTTAGTTGCTGATAAAATGTTGAAAAATGAAGTTGTATGGGATGTCAAACTTTTTATAGTAATTTTTTTTTTTTCAATTCTTTTTTGTGTATTTATAACTTAAAATTTCAGTGCATGGATTTTTTTTTTCCAATTTTGATAAATACATATTTTTAAATAAATATTAAAATGTGCGTGAATAAAAAAACAATTGTTTTCATCAAATGTCAACTTTCATATTACATATTTATTTAAAATAGAAAAAAAACACACCATCTTATAATAGATTCTTTTATCTAGTGCATCATATTTTTTTCAATTTTTTTAAATAAGTTTTAGTATTTTTCTTTGGCATAGTAATCAACCTAATATTTTGTGCCGATAACCTACTTTTAATAAAAACAAAAAAACAAAAAATAATTAAACTATTAAAATGAATGTTTTTTTGGAAACTACACTTATGGATCTACAAAAGTGTATTCTTTATATTTTAAAAAAAAATGTTATTAACATTAGCAAGAGTTATTGAAATGTCATGTTTTTCAAATAATTTTATTTTTTGTAAATTGGACTCAAAGTGGTGAACCATACATTTTAACCAACAATTATAGTTGAAAAAGTTGTGGAAACATCTAAATTAGCTAGAATGAATCTTACTAGATCATATGTTTGACCAAAATTGATTTTTAGTTAGAAATACTTAAATTCAGTTGTGTTGATAAGTTGGCTAAAAGTGTGAAACAACTTTGTGCTTTTACTCATTATACCTTAAACCCTAAATCATCAACCCTCAAACCTAATAGCTCAACACTAAACCTCAAACCTCAACCCTACACCTTATGCATTAAACCCTTAAACCTAATCCCTCAACCCTATAGCTTAAACCCTAGTCCCTTAAACCCTAAGGAGGGAAGACAAGGTAGAGAGGGTGGGAGAAGGGTAGTTAATAAGTCAAGGAGGGAGAGTTAGAGAGGTAAAGAGGGAAGGAGGGAGATTCATGGAGATGCGGATAGAGAGGGTGGGAGGAAGGGGTGGTGATTAAGAGAAAGGAGATACATGGGAAAGAAACAATAATAAAGGGAGAGAGAAGAAGAGAGACATAGGGAGGCAAGGATATAGATGGGGGTAAGGAGGGAAGGAAACATAGAGAGGGAGATAGGGAGAGAGAGAGAGTGAGAGAGACTTAGAGAGGGGGGAGAGAGAATAGAGGGAGAGTGAAAAGGATGTATAAGTAGAGGAGTAACAAGGGATGGAGTGAGAGGTACACATGGATGGAGTGAGAGACATACTAAGGAGGAGATAAAGAGGTGATGACCTAGAGAGGGGAGGGACAAGATGAGAGAGAAGAACAAGATGAGAGATAGAAGGGGGAGAGAGGTGGGTAATAAGAAAAGGTTGGAGAGACTTGGAGATGGGGAGAGAGAGAAGAAAGAGGTGAGATACAAAGGGGGAGAGAGGTGGGTAATGAGACGAGGGATAGACTTGGAGATTGGGAGAGAGAGGGGTTGAGAGGGAGAGGTAGTGATTGATAGAAAGGAGAGAGATGGGTAAGAAATAGTAACAAAGGGAGATATAAGAAGAAAGAGGTAGTGAGGCAAGGATGGAGATGGGGTTAAGGAGGGAAGAGGTATGTGCAGGATCATAATGGAAAAAACAAACCCTTAAGTGGCGAAAAATTCTGAAAAATTAGAGTCAAACAACTTGATGTAAAAATTTGAATAAGTTATCTTTATTATTTAAAAAATATGTAAGAATAGAATTTGTCATAAATTGAATTTAGTTTCTAAACTACTAGGTTTATTTAAAAAAAAATCCATTTGGTGAAAATTTGAAATTTTAATGCAGTAGTACTTAAATTTCAGGGAAAAATAAGAAGTAGGTGTCTATCTGAGCACCCTAACTAAAATAAAATGATAATATTTTTTTAATATAATATTTTAGATATAAATAGAGGACTAATGTCCAAATGTGATGCATTTTTTTTTGTGAATTTTTTCTAAGTAAATAATTAATTATGAATTTTTTATTACAACTTTTAAAAAATATAATTTTTTTTTTATGTTTGACCACCTTAACTTGGTCAAAATCTCATGAAATTATTGTTTTTAATCATATAGTATGTGAAGCATATAATGTGATGCATGTTTCAGATTCAAAAAATGTGATACTCTTTGAAAGCTATAGATGTTTTTCAATCAGCCCATCAATCAAGAATTTAGTCATAAGTCAAATAGAAAAGGAATAATAATTGTTTATTAAATTCAAAGCAAAGAATAATTTATATTGGTGGAAAGCTGAGAATCTCTTTTAAAAACTTTTTTCGTTTCATCAATTTTGGGTAAAAATAATCGTCAGCCACATACACTACACATACCCATCATATCACCACTTTTTGGACCATGATTATCCTGTACATACCTGAAGGCAAGGTAGAGAGGGTGGGAGAGAATTAGAGAGGGTTGAGAGAAAATAGGTTTAAAAGTATTGGTTAAGAGGGAAGGAGGTGTAGAGAAAATGAAAGATAAAGCCATGACTATCCATCATTGATCATAAATTGTAAACTCTAAGCCTTATCAAAGTGGGGTAGAGAGGGACAAATAAAAATTGAAGTTGGTTTTTTTGTCAATACAATCCCTTTGGCACTTCCCAAATGTAATGCAACAATTGGAGAGTGCAAAATATTGCATTACATTTGGTGAGTGAAAAATTTGGTGCTCACCGAATGTGCTGCATTGGTAAATACCAATTCAAAGGGTTGGATGACGATTTCATGCCAGTGATGTTTTTTGTAAGTGCAACAAAATTTCACACATTGTTACCATACTAACCATTAGGTTTACAAGTCTTTTAATGCAATTTTATAAAAAACCATGATGACGTTAGGATCTCTCTTACCTATATAACCATATGATTTTTTTAATGTTTTGATTATGTTAAGGTTTTCATCTATAACTTCTCTTGTTAGTGCCTCTGGTTTTTTTTTCAAAAACCAACATGTGCCTGTTTTGGTATAGGTTTTTACTCGTTCATCAAATTTTGAAACAAATTATATTTTTATAAACATGACTCCAATCTCACAATAAAAAAAAGGGTTTTCGATTAGTTTTCAAAAAATTAGGGGGTAGCATGCTCAATTTCAACTTTTTAGGATGTGTCCACTTTGAAAATTCATTTAAAATATTATATATTCATTAAAAAATTAGCTGAAAAAATTGGGATAAACTACATGGTGTTAGCTAATTTCTCACCATTCATATTTTTGAAATAAGAAAAAACCTAACATTTTAGGGAGGCCACAATAGACACTATGTTTTTTCTTTTGATAAAAAAATGACTACTTTTGGTGGCCCCCCTTTTTGAAACCCTTAATCATTATTTTTTTTAAAATAGTAGCTTAGAAAGTAGATTTGGAGCACTACAACTCTTATCCTTATTGCAGCTTCCAATTTTGAGCATAACTATCTTCATTTTCTCATGAACATTTCAGAAAAAAGAAGCATCTTAAGAGGCATTTTTGTGTCACAACTTGGTGTTCTTACCCACATATGCTTGTATAAGGTGAACTATAACCTATAGCCAAATGTTGGTTTCAATGTAACTTGGATGCTCAAAATTATACAAGTCACTTGAGATTATTTTATTCAACTTGTTCACGATCAAATTGTCATGCATATAATTTATATCGCAAAAATTAAACCCTTCTCTTGAGTATGTTAAATTTGAGCTACATATGGATTGAAAAAGTTAACACATTCCATTCATTTATTTCATAATTGGGTAGACAAGTACAAAACCTGCAATGGTCCTATACTTAATAATGATAGTAGAGAATACATAATACTACTATTAACAAACCTTTGATCAGTAATGGTCATGAAGATATTTAATTGTCAACACATCCATGATAGGGTGGTGGCTACAATATATTTAATGCACATTATAGCAACAAGGTCTAAGATAACCATAGGATACTAGGAGAGCCAATTAATACTAGATCAACTCACATGAATGTTTTAGCGGGGAGTTCCCTCAACATAATTCCGAATCAATATTCACAATATAGAACTTGGTGTCAATGTATTACCACTTCCTATATCTCAAGGGTAAGTTGTACAATGACAAAAAACAAAGCCAATAAGAAGATACAAGGCACATTCTAAATAAATCAATGAAAACCCCAATTCTTACATATCTAGTGAAATCAATTTCTCAACCAAGTTGTCAACAAATTCTTTATATGATCATAAACTATTGATAGCAAAACCTCATGAATCAGCTCTATACCTTTAATAACCATAATCCAATCCATTATTAACCATCAAAGAAATACACCTATTTATTGAGATGAAAGAATCAAACAAAACAATAAAGAATTATAGGGAAATATCAAATAACTAGACTTTTGAACCTTGGATTCCTCCTATAAGTCCATTTGAGAGCCAAATCGTGAACAGGAAACAAAGTAACAACACAGGATAAAATTAAAACCCTACCATATATCCCAACTCAGCTAGGACATGAAGCTATAAAATATTTAACAAGGAATAGTTTTACTTATATTTTTTTATCAAAAACTAATACCATACACCCGACATTCCAAGTTGAGAAACGACTTGTGAAAAGCTTACCAAATTGTTGCGCTTAGCTCTTGCTCACCTCTATTCTAGTGCCAATTTTTCTCCACCAGCAAGTAACTCCTTTCTACCTTCTCTTGCCTAAAATCCTTGCCTGAATGCTCTTTTTTAGTTAGGAGGTCAGGCAGGGCTTTTGTCTTACGCACCAGTCCTCTTGTCCTCTAGTGTGAAGATTGGATGACGTTGGGAGGGCACCATATCTTATTTATGGCACGACAACCCCTTATCCCTCATACACTACCCCTAGGATCAATGGTTGTCCCCCAACCGTATGAGCGAGGGGTTATCCCTCATTATTTCTTCAACTTCTTAGTCGGCTTGGGTAAAATGCCTCAACCCTTCTCCCTTGCTTGTATGCATTCATTCTTTCTTTCCTTTTTTCTAATGTTATTTTCTATACACACATCTATATGTATGTATGTATTGTTATTACTATTATATATAGATACATATATTTTTATTTCAGGTTAGTTCAAAAAGATTGATCTCTAGAATATGATTATCAATATTAAATCAACTAAATCTTATGGATCAAGTGATCTTCTACAAGTGATTTACATAGAGAATGTTTAGGAGGTGGAAAAGAATAATCAATGGTCACTCCTAAACATAGTGATCAACCAGAGCTCATGGTCACAACAAAAATCTTAGCAAAATACTAACAATCAAATGATTCTTATATTTGTAATTCGACCTTAATTGTAGAGAAACATGATTAAATGACATCATAATCATTCTTATGATAAAGTTGCTAAGTTTGCATTGTTTGCACCCTTGTACCTATAAAACCATTCAATTTTCTCACACACATTTCACAACAAGAGCATTAATATCTAGTTAGTCCAATAACACACATTTAAGCAAATCATTCCATCAATAGATACTAAAGCCAATTAGGTCATATAATTTTTTGTTTACTCATCAAATGTGACAATTAACACTCGAAAGTGTTAAATTTATAGCATTTATTATTGAATCCATATAAACATTCAAAATCATCATGTACAATTAATGTGCAAATGTTAGAGTTCCCGCCTTGTCCAAATTAAATAAGGACATTAAATGTTTACCACACAAAAAAAGAAAACATGGTATTTGTGGAGATGAGACATATTACTTTCCTTGTACTTCTTCAACATCCACCATAATTGGTCCAAGTCAAACTCCAAATTTTGTAGCTTCCTTTCCTTGTCTTTTATTTCTACCTCATCCTTTGTCTGATTTCTTCTTACAAATAAGTTATCATCTTTTTCTCACAATAAAACAACTCCACTTTTGCATCCATAATCATACCCAAAACTATAGTTTGAACTACTATGAACTTTTCTCACAAATTCACTACTCCTAAGACTTTACTCCTACAAATTAATCTCCAAAATAATACTCCTTGCAAGTTAATGCTTTAAACTATGAATAGTATCAAGCATACCAAAAGAAACAAAGGAAGAATCATGTCAAACTCACGTCATTGAAACATAATACAACAAATCCTTTAACTCATTAACTCACATCTAACACACACACACACAAAAGCAATACAACATATAGAAAGATAAATAACCAAAAAATTAAACATGCAATATAGATAATATCTTGTTTATTTCAGAAGGAATATTTCCAAACTGTTAAACTATATCCAAATCTATCCAAATGAGTTGCTATATATAATCATAAAAGGCCTGCAAGTAAACAACTCAAAAGTAAGTAATTAAATTGAGCAATTACAGAGAACTGCTAAATTTAGTAAAAACAGACTCCTAAAACTCCATTACAGCAATTATGAATCTAAACATGGAAATTACTATATAATTTCCTAAACAATTCAACCACAAAACTAATAGAAGTGGTAGGAAATGTACCGAAGGTTCTCCTTATCAATAGTAGGGTAGGGTATTAGAGAACCAGCGTCTCCATCATGTTGGAAGGAATAAAAAAGGCTTGCGGTTCAGGAATATTGTTGAAGACAGACTTTTCCTCCATGGCTGAAAGAACACTGTCGGTCAAATAGAAAGTGAAAAGTGTAATACAAAAATTGAGAGAGTTCGTTTGACCAGAATTCACCGTAATGCAAATTTTTTCTTCTTTCAATCATTTCTCCCCTCTGCAACAGGAACACTGCAGTTTCTGAGGTAGACACGGTTTGCACCTTTATGTTTGTCCAAATAAAGTATTATTGAACCATTGAGCAACCATATACTCTTATTTTCTGTAGTCTCTGTAAATTCAAATAACTCTCTAGGAGCATCTTCAATACCTCACACTGCATTAGCATAAAGGTTGTAAGTGAATTCATGGCTCCTTCGTCCACTACAGGAAACTCCCGTAGCTTGTATAGCTGAACCAATGAAAATACCTCCAGCATAAGAAAAACTCCCCTCTCACCTAATTCTTTGGGCTCCACTCTAGGTTGGAGCAAGCAATGATTTGTAGTCGATTAAGACTCGCAAGCTTATGCAAGTCAGCTAACTGTGTCAGCATATTGCAATTGCTCAAATTAATACAGCTTAACTGTTGAAATCGACAAAATATAATTTCCACTTTGTTTAGTTGAGGGCACCTTAACCAGATCTTCCACAGTTTGATAATGCAACTATGTCCTGTGGTAAGCTTTCCATCTTTGGAAGACACAAGTGTAAATGTTCCATTTGCTTCATTCTTGCTAATGTTCCTTGCTTTATTGTTTCCTCGTCGTTTTCCACCTTCAACTTTTTCAGTTGCATTAAACTGCCCAAATCATTTATCAAAAGCAGATTTCTTCTGATCTTATTTGGACTGAATCTTATCCATGCATTTGCTGAACCAACTGCACCAAAGTATTCTAGAGTTATAAGCGTTGAGGTTGTCCTACGTCAAAATCCCCATAATTTGTCTAACTAAAACTCCAATTTTTGCAGCTTCTTTTTTTTCTTCTTTTGTTTCTAACTCAACCTTTGTCTGATTTCTCCTTACAAATAAATTAATTTTTCACATCATAGAACAACTCCACTTCTGCATCGATAGCCATACCCACAACTATAATTTGGGCTACGCATAACTCTTCTCATGGATTCTCCACTCCTACGACTTTAGGATGCTCTGATATGTAAGCAAGCCTCTACTCCTACAAGTTAATCTCCAAAAACTACTCTATTCTTTCAAGTTAATGCTCTAAACTATGAACTTTATCAAAGGCACCAGAAGAAACAGAGGAAGAATCATGTCAAACTCATGCCAAAACATAATACAACAAATGCTTTAACTCGTTAACTCAAATCTAACACATACACAAAAACGATGCAGCATTTAGTAAGATTTGAAACCAAAAAATTTAAACATGCGACATAGATAATATCGTGTTTATATCAGAAGGAATATTTCAAACTGTTTACCTATATCCAAATCTATCCAAATGAGATCCTATGTACAACCATAAAAAGGCCAGCAAGTAAATAACTTTAAAATAAGTAATTAGATCTCCTTTTCCCCAAAACTGAGCAGTTACCAAAAAAAAAGCTGCTAAGATTAGTAAAAGCAAACTCCTAAAATCCCACTACAGCAGATATGAATCTAAACACGTAAGTCACAATAAAAATTTCTAAACAATCCAAGCACAAAACTGAAGGAAGTGGAAGGGAATGCACTGAAGGTTTTCTTTATCAATAGTGGAGCAGGGTATTAGAGAACCAAAATCTCCATCACGTTGGAAAGAATAAAGAAGGGCTGGCAATTTGTGTTGTAGTTCAAGAATATAGCTGAAATAAGCCTTTTTCTCCATATTTTGAAGGACAGTTAAAATAAGAAAAGATTGTCAGTCAAATAGGAAGTGAAAAGTGTCATACAAAAATTCAAAGAGTTCGTTTGACCAAAATTCACCATAATGCATATATTCTCTTCTCTCAATCATTTCTTCCCACCGCAGCAGGAATGCTTCAGTGTCTGAGGTAGACATTGTCACGGTTTGCACCTTTATGTTTCTCTGGATAAAGTATTGTTGAACCATTGAGCAACCATATACTCTTATTTTCTGTAGTCTCTGTAAGTTCCAGTAACTCTCTGGGAGCATCTCCAATACCTCACACTGCATCAGTGTAAGGGTTGTAAGTGAATTCATGGCTCCTTCCTCCACTACAGGCAACTCCTGTAGCTTGTATAGCTGAACCAATGAAAACACCTCTAGCATAGGAAAAGCTCCCCTCTCACCAAATTCTTTGGGTAACATCTCTAGATTGGAGCAAGCAACGATTTGTAGATGGATAAGACTCGCAAGCTTATGCAAGTCAGGTAACTGTGTTAACATATGACAATGGTTCAAATTAATAAAGCTCAAATGTTGAAATCGACAAAAAGTAATTTCCACTTTGTTTAGTTGAGGGCAGTTTAACCAGAGCATTCTCAGTTTTGACATTGCAATTATGTCCTGTGGTAAGCTTTCCGTCCTTGCTAGACATAATTGCAGAAGTTCCATTTGCTTCATTCTTGCTAATGTTCCTTGCTTTATTGTTTCCTCGTTGTTTTCCAGCTTCAACTTTTGGAGTTGTGTTAAATTTCCCAAATCATTTATTGAAAGCAGATTTCTTCTGATCTTATTTGGACTGCATCTTATCCATGCATTTGCTGAACCAACTGCACCAAAGTATTCCAGAGATTCAAGCTTAGAGATTGTATATGGTAGAGACAGCAATTCTTTACAATATCTAATGTCCAAACTTTTCAGAGAGCGAAGCTTATCAATGTTGGACGGCAGCTCCCTAATCCCAGATCCAGCAAGACCGATGATCTGGAGATTTTTAAGAGCAGTTATAGAATTAGGCAGTCTCTTGATGGGTACACGCTGTAGCCTAAGGCAAACCAGATGTTTCAAGCATCCCAGGGTTTCTGGCAACGATAGGATGGACGTCTGTGACAGATCCAGGACCCGAAGAGAGGACATACTCACCATCACCTGCTTTGGAATTTCTGTTAAGTTAAGATTTCCCCCAAGTAACAACGAGCGGATACAGGGGCCTCTGAATGTATCAGTTACACTTGTCAAGCTATTGTCCATCAATGACATTCTGATGTATCCAGAGCAGTCGTTGGCTGGAAACTGCTGTAGACCTCTGCCTGCCTGAAAGAAGCAATTCTCTTCTCTTTCAGAAATTTGTCGGGCTAAATTGTGTAACAGATCGTGTACCCTGAAACAGATCACAGACCCATACAAATCTTTCCAAACTGTTTCAATGAGACAGCGGTCGACTAACAGATTTACGTATGTATATGCAATTTGGAGTGGATTGTGCCCTGCCACCAGCCCCTCTCCAATCCATAACATGCTCACATGTGGAGTATACAGGATTTGGTCTTCCATGAAGGCAGCTAGGTAGAGAAAGCACTGTTGCAAGGAAATGTCAATGCCAGCCAAAGCATCAAAGCTTAATCGCAGCCGACCATGAAGCGGTTCTGTAAACTGTTTGATGGCCTCCGCATTCTGTAGCTTCTTGAGTATGATTTCCCATTCATCTGGATGGGTTATGCCTGCCATCGCCCGCCCGATTACTTTGATGGCCAAAGGAAGTCCCTGGCACTCTTTGCAAACGCTCCGAGCAATTTCTTCCTGTATGCCTGTTGGTAAATTTCCAGTATTATGTGGAAAAGCATGAGAAAGAAACAACTGCCAGCTATCATTCTTCATTAACTCTTGTACTTGGACAGTTGATGAGTTTGGAATCCCCATCTCTAAGAGTGCCCTTTTATTTCTGGAACTCACTATAATCACATTTGAGTCGCTGTTGGAGTTACAGGTGGAAGGCAGGGGCACACCCAACTCCTCCAACAAATGGGCGCCTCTGTCCCAAACATCATCTAGAAACAGGGCGAATCTTTGTTTCCTCAATCTCCTACTCAACCAAATTTTAACATCGTCTTCACTCCATAATTGGTTAAAATCCTCATTTGTTTTGAAGGCTATTTGGTTACCAAGATCATTTCTAAGTCCTGTTAAAAATGGAGTCTGTGAAACAGTAAGCCAAAGCAATAAGCTACTACCAAAAAGATTTTGTACCTGATGGCCGTTGAAGAATCTTTTTAGGAGAAGAGTCTTCCCTGCGCCTCCCATACCCACCACGCCTATCCGAGACTCATTTTGTACCAACTCTTCAAGTCTGGTAAGGGCCTTATCTTGTCCCACAATAAGCAGCTCCCCTATAAATTTCATGGATTCCTTCATAGGCGCAACCGAGCTTCTTGATGTTTCAGTTTCCCTGCTGGGACATTGAAGATGCTTCAGCGACTGAACAAGCTGAGTGGTAATGCCAATCATCGCCGCATTTTCTCGGTGTTCCTTGATGCTTGAAACAGTGCGACTGATTCTTTTGCTCTTTTTATAACGAGAAAAGACATCACATGTCGGTATTGGTGTTGTGCATTCTTGAACTATTTCAGTTGCTTGTTGCAGAAGCATATTCAACTTTTGCAGCCAGTTATTGACAGCCAAGGGGATAAGTTTCTCATGAGAGATAAATTGACCGGAACTCAGAGCCAATCGATAGTTCTGCAGGGCAAGGTTTATATCTTGAAGGCTGATTAGAAGCTCCTTGAGGGCTGCTAACTCTTTCCTGAACCGGATGGCAACGCTGATGTGGTAAAGGATCTCCTTGACTACAATATCGATCCCCACGCCCACCAGTCCCGCGGTTACAAGATCAGACATATTTCCTTGAAACAATGGACCAATACACAATCCGCTTGAAAAAGAAGAGATTTATTGATAGCGTTTGATCTGAGAGTGCTAATTTTTATCGTCCTTCCTGCCCTCTTGCGAAAACTATGGAAACCCAATGCCAAATAGAAAACTGAACGAGTACACGGAGTCAACGCGCAGCAAACTCTGGAAGTCTGGAAGGCCAGAAACTCTGGAAAGACCAAAAAATACTAGAAGAGTTCCACCCTCCCCGAGGTCTCTTGTTTCAAGGGATTGACAAAAGGCAACATCTATCCAGCATCCTGGATGCAATTGCCCAAATATTAAATAGTTAAAAAAATCTATTACTTTGGCCAATTCCTTGGGCTATTTGCGCATGCTCCTGCCTTGGAAGGAGAACCAGGAACAATTATATTCACATTGCCCGCGGGCTTCCAAGCTAATGCGGGGAATGAGAGTCAAAATTAGAAATAGAATTAGTATTATTTTGATTGAATATATATGCGGTGTGATGTTTTAAGGATCAAAAGTCGTTGAGATGTAGACTTCTGGACATTATAAAAGTCATTTATTCATTTTCTAATTAGCTATCCTACTAACTCGTTTCAAATTAAGAAACGTGTTTGGGGTAGGCACTTAATAAATTAAGTGAAAAATTATTAATTCTAAGGAAAAATTATATTGAATATTAGTAAAATTTATATTAAGTATCAAATGTAATGGTGAAATTTATATATTATATAAACTATCATTTAGTTTTAGAATTATCTTACTGGAATGTTCTAATGTAATTATATATTGATAAATAGTATATAGTGTTATATTTATTTTTATAGAATTTTTGGTAGGATTGGTAATATTAATCTTGCAATCTTATGACTATATATATTAATTTTAATATTTAAATAGTTGATTATTATTCATATGACTCCAAGAATCATAGAGGGAAGTTTTTAATGTAATTAAATATTATTTTCTATGAATTTGCAATATTTTTTTCAAGGTGACATTAAGTAGGGAAGTTAAATTGGTCAATGATAGCATCTTTCACAGTTGACATGAAGTGGAAGAGAATCTCACCATGAAGCATCTATGACATCATAAGAGGTGTAAGAAAACATATTTCACTATATGCAAGAAGAGAGTATATGTGTGTGTGTGTGTGTGTTGTCTGTCTGTCTGTCTGTCTGTCTGTCTCTCTCTCTCTCTATATATATATATAGGTATAGGTATAGGTACATATGTATAGGTATAGGAATATGTATATATGTATATGTATGTATGTAACATGTGTGTGTGTGTGTGTGTGTGTGTGTGTATTTGTTATTTTATGTTTTAATAAGTTGTTTTTGTCATTTAAGAAAATTGTGTGACAAACATTGGTTTGCTTATTCTAAACATTACAAAACTTCTCTAGCAAAGAACTTACTTTTTATTTGAATAAATAAACATAACGAGGTACATTACAATTTCTCTTTAAGAAATGATTGTAGAATTCAAACATAATTTGCATTTCATTACATTAATTGGACATAACTATTTTCATTAAGTATTATATCTTACAAAGCATTGCTCAATAATTTGGTATA
>VDFB02315760.1:350408-427077 GCA_007258455.2 Sequoia sempervirens | reverse complement strand
AAGATCATCTTTAAGGTCCTTCTTTTTAGCCTTCTTCAAAATAGGACCATCAAGATCACCCTCTAGCCTTCTTTTTTAGAATTCTCGCACATCATTCTAGAGAAAAAGCAAAGCAGTAGCAAACCTATGCATCACCTTATTGTTGAAAATTAAGCATATTGTTGACTCTTTCCTCCAAAGTGTCCATCCTTTGGTGCAAAGGCTTAAGAGACTTGGTGGTATGAGCACAATGAGAACATAAATGCATAAGAATAGTCAGATTATTTTCCTTTTGAATTCCTTTTCCCTTGACATCATTCTTTTCCACCAACACTATTTCACTTAAGTTTATTTTTTAATTCTATTTTGATTAGGGTTTTAATTTCATGGGGGTATCCATCTAATTTCTATCCACCTACCCTTGGAATATGCACCCTTGCTTACTTAGCCTTCCTACTTGCCTCTACAAATGCACATCAAACATAATATCAAAGGTATAGACAAAACATAATTTTATAATAATGAAAAAAAAAAAATTTAAAATAAGACGAAACAACCAAACCACAAAAAAACCAACAAGGCGCACCCCTGCACCCCCCCCTTCCACCCTCACTACCGAAGATGTGGAATCCTTCCCTCCTTAGGTCGGGATTTATTGTGCTTTTGTTGAGTAGTTTGCCAGTGGATTATCGATTATTGGAATGATAATTTTTTGGCTAATTTCATTGTTGTGGAATGTTTATTTGTGAATAAAGATTTTATGGTGATGGATGCATAAGGAGTTCTCTAAATAATTTAGGTGATTTGGTAGTTTAAGCTTTTATTGTTTAAGTTGTGTGGATGTCTTTATAAGTTATTTATGTTGAACTGTTAGCTTTGTTAGCCTATAAGTTGTGGATGTTGAATTGTTAACTTCTGTTCAAGGAATGGATTAATATTCTTTGAGTTATTTATCAAATATTTTGTGAATGGAAATGCAATAGGAATTTAAGAGTTGAGTGATAAGTGTTGTTCCTTAAAAATGGATCCGTAAAACACACTCAAATCTAAATTTTCACTCTACGGAATACAATGATAAAATTGATAAAATTAGATTCGGCAATTCTATGGAATTGATAACTTAAATTGATCATCAACCCAAATTCTGGAATTATGGATTCATGAAGTGCAATTATAAAATAAAAATTATCATGAAGTGCAATGGATTCTACACCTCTTAATTTCCTTTTTCATTCAATTATAATTATAAAATATTACTAAATTCACAATTGAACAAATGGAACCGATTCAAATTGTAGTGTAAAGAGCAAATACCTAAAAGCTGCTAATTCTCTTCCATTTTCCAAATGGAGTCAGGGTCCCGAAACAGATGTTCAACATCAGATAGAGTAAAAGAGTCATCTTGAAGCTCTTGATTTTGAGTCTGCTCTTCACCTTCTTCAGCCTGTGTCTCAAATTCAACATTCACTATGTCATTTTCATCAATGTCATCTATCCCAGTCTCACTACCCATGGCAGTGCCACCAGTGGTGCCTTTGGAATTGGAGTGTTGCATAGACCGGTCCCTCTTCTTTCACACGTGGACCTCCAAATTGCGAGTGCCCTATTAAAAGGAAATTTTTTGATATTATACGCAATTCCTTTCATCCTCAAGCAATTTTCCAAATTCTTGTCTAGTTTGTTTCTTAACTTTGATTTCAAAAACCCTAATGTACTAAAAACTTTCTCATCCTCCACCGACCCCAATATCATTGTTTGACATAAATCAGCAAGTTTGAAATATTCTAATATCTTATCATGCAATATTTCACTCTGACCTAAGTTTGTCCAAACCCTTTTTATTGATCCCAGTTCAAAGGCCTTGTCCTTTCCCATGGATTTATACTAGTCCTTAATAGCTACTGCAAAATCCTTACATTGCTTTCTTAGCTTGTCTTCATTTAAAATTCCTTCTATTTTTTGCTCATTGATTGTTACAGTTTTCAAAAATTGTTCAATCAAGATTTTTACTTGAGCATGAAAAAATCTTGGGTTATATCGGTTTTCCCAAAATTGAGTATACACAATACTCATGGCTTCAAGTATTTCATCTTGAGGGAATATTTCACGAATCTCTAAGGAAAGAGATTTTGCAATTTCCTTCAAACTATCACCAACAAATTTAACAATGTCTTTAAAATCCTCCCCGTTAACAGGTACTTCTCTGCTAGAGCGCCTGGTAGTCTTAAATCAGTACATTTGTATCTCATATCCACGTACATAGATACATAAGTGTCTGCTTCCATTAAACTATAAATAATTATCAAGATCATTCAAATCAATAATTTTTCACCATAGGTTATAATCTATGCCATCTTGTGTTAAATCTAGATATAGATGATCGAGGGCCAAGCAAGTGTGTTTACGCAAATTGGCATATTCATTAATATACATAGCTCTGTCTTGGGATTTCTTCACAAGACTGTTCATTTCATCCAGCATGGGGAGAATACTAGCTAAAGTCAAGAGTGCCTCTATATCGCTTAACCTATGTAAGAGGTCAGGAGCTTTGTCTACCATGTTGTGGTTTTCGTACATCACTCCAATTAAGGATTGATATTCTGAAAGAACTCATTGCGCTTGTCCATGCAGGGAGATCCATCTAGTATCAACATCCTTGAGAAGCTTGTTTCCTGGTGTTATTCCCTCAGCAAAATTCTGAAATTATGTGAAACATTTGGGACTTCGGCAGAAGTATGCGTGGATCTCGCAGACTAGATTTTCAACTTTTGATACTGTAGGAAACTTGCTTACAATTTTGAATTCCAAATTTATTCTGTGGGCCATGCAGTGAATGCCAAGCATGTATGGTGCACAAGTAGTTTGTAACTTTGTGCAAACACCGGTCCTTTGACCTTGCATCACTACAACTCCATCAGCTCCTACACACACCAACTTTTTTATAATTTTCAACTCATCCATACTTGCAATTTCATTCAAATATTTCTTGACTAGTTCAAATATATTATGCTATGATACCTTCATTTTATGAACACAAAGATGATGAGCTTGGAAAACATGTTATTGTACAGTATACAAATGCATACAAACCCAAGAAGTATTGTCTATCCCAGTAACTTCATCTAAAGATAATGCAATGAAGTTTGACTCTTTTACTTTCTCCTTTAAATCTTCCTTTTCCACTCCAGCAAGACACTTTTCCCATTCCCATCCATCATTTAGCTGAATTAAATGCGGGGTTCTTTAGGGATGTGGTGGAGGAAAAATTCAAAAGCATACAAACTAGAATATTCTCGTAGTCCGCCATAGGACACCTCTAGACAAAATATGAAAAACAACACCCATTTGAACATTTTGACATATTTGCTCCTTCCATTACTTTTCCAAATTGAGCCTCAAGTGTACCTTTACATGCAGCAAGCTTTGACATGCTTTGTTGATGCTCTTCATAATCCGCGGCATACCTAACATGAAGACATTCTTCCTTTGATTTCCATCGTAAGATTGATTGTTCCTTTTTGTCTATGATTTGTTTTTCATAAACTTTACCGATGTGCTTTTCTATAGTGTCAATCTTTAGTTGCAACATCTTGGGTTTTCCCAATTTCCAAGTACAAATCGTACATTTGGCATGTGTTGCTTTTTCAATATCGTTTGATTCCCCCACTGTTACAATGAATGGGTACTTTGACAACCAACCAAGTTGAAAATTCCTTGTCATTTCCCACTCACGCCCCCATTTTGGTTTGTTTTTCCTTTTCTGCTACCAACATCAACTCTCATCCAATTCACTTCATTCATTCTAGCTTAACTGAGGTATCCTTTGAGCATCTTCTACTGTATTGCCATCCCCATTTGAATTTGATACATTTTGATTTAAATCAATGACAATCTCAACTTGAACTTTCTCTGGTGCTGAGGTATTGTGAATGCTACCAATATTTGGTGGAAGAGTTGATGATGTAGCTTCATCTTGACCTGATCGATCACAAGCTTTGGAAATTCCAAAGTAAGACTGTATGGTACATCTAAGTTTTGGGGATTTTGATGGCCTCTGAGTCTCTTGATCTTCACCATTAATCGAGGGGTGGCAGGAGTATTTTCAACACCCTGAGGAGTGGCAGGAGTATTTTCACCACCCTGACTCTGAGGGGCGGCAGGAGTACTTTCACCACCCTGAGGAGTGGTAGGAGTATTTTCAACACCCTGAGGAGCGACAGGAGTATTTTCACCACCCTAACTCTGAGGATCGGCAGGAGTAGTTTCACCACCTTGAGGAGTGGCAGGAGACTTACTGTTGTTGCTCGAGTCGCTCGACATATCAATCTCTGATTTGATTGACATATTCATCTCTCACTTCGAATAAAAAACTTGAAAAAATGGTCTTCTTGTTTAAGAAGGACAAAGAATAATAATATAGATCCCATTCCCTACTCAATATCATCTTTAAGACTGAAGCAAGAATGGAAAAGAGATAAAGAAAACTTATTATTATAATTAATAACACTATGAAGAAATGACTGCTGATCACCTTTAAGTCTATGTTTTCAACTTTCGCTAACTTCCAAATCGAGAAGTAGAACCTTAGAACCAAACAAAATGTGTAAGAATAAATGACACTTTCGATTGTATTTATACCAATCCATGATTCCATATTTGGTGAATTCCGCTAGATTTTTAAATGGTATATTAAAATTTTGGCGAATATGTTGTAATTTTCAAGGCAAAATGTGTCCTCAAATTTAATTATTTTAATGTTATCGCATAAATAGGTCCTCATAAGCAACTATTTATAAATTTTAATTGGTGAAATGAGTCTTCACAAGCAACTATTTGTAAATTTTAATTGGCGAAATGGGTCCTGATACAATGTCATTTTAATAGTATTGGCGAATATGTAGGTGTTTTTTATTAAATGCTTCTGGGATTCAAGCAAAAATATTAGTCAGTCCATTTGAAACGCGTAGTTTGAAAATGGGAAATTTGTTGCTTAAACATGCCTCATAAAAAAATTATTGGTGAATCAACATGCATTGGACCTATGTTTCATAAATTTTGGGCGATTTGGATACCCTGTGGGTGCGAGAAATTCGCCAATTTTGAGTTGACCAATTCCTAGAATTCACCAATTGGTGAAGATTCGCCACTAAAGTTTTCCCTTGATCCAAGTGCTTTCAAGAGCATTAAACAAGGTTAAAAACTTCCAAGGAACTTGACCATCTCCACTTGCCTCATTCTACATTTTAAGGCCATACATGGTTAATACTCACTGGTTTTCAAAGGCATCATACAAGCTCAAAAACACTTGGCCAATATGGCCAACCTCCAAATTTCTTGGAAAGCATATTCCAAGTCACACGATGCATGATAAAAAAAACATGGCATCACATGTGTTGTATTGGCACACTCCATATGTTGTATTGTTTGAGGACTTAGGACTTGGAAAGGTTTTGAAACAAAGGGGAAACACTTAAGGCATAACATGCCTAAGTCGATAACACGAGTTTCGACCCCCATGCATTAACACATGTTTTCAATTTTAAAAACATGGGAAGAAAATCCCATCCCCATTGAATAGGGTCAAACCCTAATCATCAAAACACCAAAACAAAGGGAAAACACCATCATTTGGTCATTGAACAATCTAGAACATGATGCTGTGACCGTGGGGTTTGAGAAAATACAAAAAAATGGAGATTTTCCATGGGTTTTGTTGTGATTTCATGATGGAAACACTTCGACAATAGGTAAAGGTTCATTTTGTTGTTCAAAATCTGCATTTTTACACCATTTGGAGGCCATTTCAGAACATACAGGCCGCGGCCATGGACATATTGCTGACCCATATGTATCACTTGTTCTTTCTGTTTGTTGTTTCATTTTGTTCACAACTGCCATGAGAACTCTAATGAAGCTTTGTTAGAAGAAAAAAGCTTGAAAGTTTGCAAAAAAATTGTGAGCAAAAGCTCCAGGTGAGTTAAATTGACTCCATTCTTGTAGATTTTGAGCAAAACGACTTCCATTTTGTTTCCAGTTTGAGAATAAAGCATGAAATGCTTGTTTCTTTTCTGCACTTGTTAATGAGGACACTCCATTATTATTTGCCTGTCAGTTTCGTGAATAAAAAAATTTCTTGGCTACAGCCATGGAAAAAAAATAGTGTATTTTTCATGTGTGTCTTTACTTCATTTGAAAACCCCAAAAAGTCTTTTCGATTCTCTTCTGTATTAGCAAATTTATTAACAACCCAAATGGGTTTTTGATATGTAGAAGAAGAAAGATGGCCTGTGAGCTCAACCTCCATTTTTAAACTGGGTTTCCTTTGTATTTCACAATTTCTATTCCTTTTGCAATCTAATTGCAAAACCCCTAAGTGGGTTTTTTTGTAGCACATTTATTTCTGAATCTGTAACTTTTTTCAAAAGAACCCAAGTGGGTTTCTTGGTTTCTTGAAGAAACTTAGATTTGTTGTAGAAATTTAAATGGGTTTTGTAAATACACTCCTTTTTTGTAATTTGTAGCAATTTTGTTTCACATTTTAAAACCCTAAATTGGGTCTTCCATATTTTTTAGAAAAAGGGGTCTACTTGGCCACGACTTGCATGAAATGGTTTCCATTTGTTATTTTTGTAAAATTTACACCATTGTTGTTGCCCTTGCATTAGCTTCTCATGGTGAACCCAAATGGGTCTTTTGAATTTGAAATATAACTCTGATTTTGTTGAAAAATGATTCAATTCCATTGTACAGTGTGGGTACAATTGAAAGCTCCAATTTGTAGCAAAATATGTCTTTTCAATGAGCATCTAAATTGATTTTGTGAATGCACTTCCTTTTCCTGTAGAATGTCTTTGAAAACTAAAACCCCAAAGTGGGCTTGTCATTGTGAAGAAACTCCTGCATTTGACATTTCCTTTAGGAGTACCATACTCTGCCTTTATTGATGATACCTCCTCATGTTGTTAAACAATCATGGTAACCCTTTTTTATACCTCAAACAATTTGACAAAACACCACTATATGAGGCTTTGGCACCATGATAAATATAATGGATTACCTTTAAATGTTTATCTACTCATAAGGTTTTTCAAAGAATGGAATTTTGTCATACTTGTCAAGGTTCATCACAGACTTGTCAATATTTAATGACTGTCCATTGTTGTCATTATTTCCCTCCAAAAAAAATTTATGCCTTGCAATTCACTGTACAGGATGAAGGGCTTGTAATGTTTGCTAAGAGGGTAGTGTTCATCCTTATCCTTGAAACATTGTTCTTGACATTCATGAAGTGGCTGCTTTCTTTTCACAAGATAATTGTCTTATCACACTATATTCCATTGGTCATTTTTGTTCATGAATCAAGATCACTGTGACTGGATACTCCCTGGAACATAACGCTCCTTAAGCTTCAATGCATATTCTCCCTTGATGAAAGCACTATATATGCATCAAACTCTGCATTCTCATGAAACAAAATCATCACGCTTTGTTCATTGTCAAAATTGAGCTCCTCCATTTCAATCAATAAGATTATTTCCATCTGTGACAGGGTCCTTATTTGAATCCTTTTTTCTATGCTTAGAGGAATCATTTCCAGAGGAAACCATTTGGGAACCTACAGATCCTACAACATTAGTTAATGGCCCAATATTGAGAGTAGAAGACACTTGTTCTTTGCCTTTCCCAATTACCATTCTGCTTTATGAATAAAAATGGTCTAAAGAAATGATTCAATGCCATTGCACAATATGAGTATGAGTCAAAGAACCCACACATCTACCATTCCTTTACGCACATTACTCAGGACTTAAATTCTTGGGACTTTCATTAGACCTTTATAAGCTCTTTTATTTCATATGAGGGTTCTAGTGTTGTCATTGACTTCTTGTAATGGTATCTTCATAAAATATGATTGTCCTTTACCTTTGATTCTTTTCTTCCTATTGAGTTATCTCCTTTCAAGAAAGCAAGGTACTTGGGAATATCTACCAAAGGATACCCTTCTTCTCCATACAATTTGTAGCATTGTATCACAAATCTATAACATTGTATCATCATTGTCAACTATCATATTCAATGAAAATGACCTTACTCACTACACTTATTTTCACAAATGCACCTATGAATAAGAATTAACAATTCCATTTGCCTCCAATGATAAGCATTCTTTGGTTTATTCTTTTTGTTTCCTATAGCTTTCGCAAATGTGGGAGAGCACCATAACACAGGTCACTGGCAGATAATGACAACCCCATACTTGTTGGACCTTGTTGTCTTGTAGCATGCATTCTCATGACTGTATTCAGATTGTCTCCTTGGCCTCAATACCTCTGTAGCTTTATGTTTTACCATCACTTGAACAAGTTGCATAGGTTATAAGCTTTACATGTTGTTGTCCTATGCACTTCAACTTCTCCATTTCTTGACATGTGGCTGCACCAACGGTTGTATTATGATGCAAATGGATGCTTCACTTGGGTATGATGACATGCCATTTGTTTTCTCATGGCTTACTGATTTTTCTTGGTTAATGCTTGATATCTCCATATTGCTTTCTCCATTTCCATCAATAAAGTTATTTTCAACTGCATATCAGCTGTGGAGGTAATCCTTGTGTCTGAGCAACTCAAGAAAATGTAGATGAAAGCTGATCATTATGTGACACTGAAAAAGGTAGTTGAATTTTTTTACTACCCCTCCTTTCTTCTTCATCCGTAATGTAATCTCTTGTGACCATTTCTTGTTTTTTCCTTTAGTAAAGTCAAAAGACATTTGTCTTTGTTGTTGTCTTGCATGACATGAGAATATATGTTCCTATCCCAACCTTCATGGCTTCCATAACAATGCTTGTTATCCCACATGAATTTTCTATCTGATCTCCACAACATTTGTTTACCTTTTGATCATGTGTAACACATAAACTATCTCCCCACTTTGATCTTAATGGGAAGACACATGTCGCCTATGTCGGCAACCTAAAAGCTCATCGTCCTATGTGATGTGTGGTTTTCCAATAGGATCAAGGTGAGAGGGACCTGACAATACTCTATATTTCTCTCATTATTTAAGAGATACATAATTGAACTTGATGCATCTTTTGAATTTGATAATGAAAGTTGATCAACTAGTGTGATTCCATATTGATTTAATGCATTAATAACAGTTATATCTTTGATCAAGTTGCACAATTTCCTTTTCCTTTCAAAGCATGTTGACCTCTACCCTCGTGGGAGCCACATTTACCCCACATGCTACATTTAATTGAATTAGAACAGTAACCAGACTTGTCCTAAATCGACACATGAAGTAAACAAGTTAGAAAATAAATGCATATTTTGGATGTGTTTGATGACTTCGCTATTTTCCAGGACATCCAAGGTTTGCATACTTATTTAATGCATTTAGGGATCAATTTATACATGCATAGGTAAGTGTTCATTTAAGGTTTGAGATCTTTCTTTGCTTAGATCATTTCTCTAACGTCATTGTGATTGCCAGATGCAGGAGCTAGGAGCACTATGGATCTAGGAAGGACATAAGCAGCTTGGGGGAGTAGCAGGACGATATGACACCCTCAAAACCAATCATTCTCAGGCAATGACTGGTCTCCATCTTTATATGCACATTTAATTTGTTTACTTATTCATGTGTAAACTATTCTTTATTTTCATTGAATAAGTAAAGTTAGTCCCTTGGCTCGTGAGGGACATGTGCACTTCATGATTATCAATAAAGATTACATTTGTACACATATGGTTCTCTTTTCTCATTTGATGTAATTGCAACATTGGAATGAAAATGTAATATGTTTCATTTGACAATATTTTTCATGCATATTGAACTTAAACTAGAAAACTTATGGTTTATCTTTTAAATGTTTAAACAAACAACACAAAAGAATAAACACTAAACCTGATTTGAGTTGAAAGTTGAAAATCAGGTAACAGGACCCTAAGGTCCACCCCCCATGCTAGGAGATGACAAGAAGGACCACAACGAAAAACCATCAAGTGAAATGAGGTTTACGAGACTCCACGACATGAGCAACAATAGCACAAGAAAACATCCAAAACAAGAAACACAAGAAACATCTACTTCCAGAGGTACATAAACAACAAGAGGGGAACAACAAGCATAAAAGGTTGTTAAAGGGTGGAGTGTCATCGCATAGGTTTCTATGGGTTACCCTGGTGTAACCTTCGTAGGCTACCAGACACCATCCTCGGTTACCCTGGCAACCTCTACCATCCATCGAACCCCCATGCACACTATGCGGGATCAACATACCTTGCAATATTACTAGGCAGAGGCAAGGCAACTGATCTTTCCATTCCAGGCCTTCCCACTCATCCCAAGCCTAAACAAGCACTTGGGGCCATGAGTGAGGCTACATTATCTGAATTAATGTGTGTTACTACCCAACCCCCTAATTAATTTTAGATTATCACTTGATTAAACTCCCAATGAGTTACCCTGGACCAACCACTTTGGGAACTGAAACCTCATTGGGAGCCACTACCCCAACTAACAAAAAAAACTCAAAATCACAAACGGGAAAGCCAACTTGCACAAGATACCAAAACCAAACAAATAATTGCACCAACTGAGGCATGCACCATCTCATGTTAGAACTTCAGAGTAGATAAAACCACTTTCAAGTGCAAGGTTGAACCCACCAAAATCAAACTGAACATAAGAGCAATTGTTCACAAGGAACCAAAATGAAAACCAATTATAAAGCAATGTTTTCTTTCCCCACCTTTGGAAGCCCAAAAAGAACGATTACCCAAGAACTCACAAACGAGGGTAAATCAAACATCACAGGTTCCCAATTAAATTGCAACACAAACTCAATGAATGAAGTCTCCTCAAATTAAAATCAGCTCAAGAGGAAAGACACATCAACTTGGGACCACCAAATTCATCCTTAAATCCCACTATCACATTCAAAGTGATAAACTTAAAAGAACTTTTAAATCATCACAAAACTTAATTTACACATATAGAATGCAAGCATTTAAATATCTGAGAACTATAGAAATGACTTATATGCAATCAAAGTAATAATTTCAAAGAACATTCAACTTAGTCAATTGCATTCCATTTAAACATTCATCATGCAATCATCTAATTTTATTTAACGAAACCATGTAAACATATTTTACTAATATCACACTATGCTCATAATAGAATCATTTAAATAATAATAAATTTTATTTAAGCATATTTTAACATCAACAAATTTCTTTTATTCTAAGTCATGATTAATAATCATTCCTATAAATATATAGATACATATATATATATATATACTTAATTTTAATTGACTAATGTTCTAAATATAAAGAAATAAGACTATTGACTGTCAACAGTATACAAATGTAAATAATAGGAGTACCCACACACACATATATTTACCTAATTATATACTGAGCTAAACAACTCTTTCTAACCCAAAATTTGAATGGATTTATACAACTGAATAACTATAACTTGTTTTTATGAATATGATTAGATAATATTGTATGCATATATAGTGATCGAATTGTATACTTATACAACAAACATTTACAGAGAAAAAAGGTCATTTACATTGAGCATCGAATAAAACCAAACATACCACCCATAACTAGTCACCACAAACCATATCATTTGAATGAAAACCTTCTTTTTCTGGTTTCAATGAACAATAAAGAAATGGTAGATCGTCTCCTTAACAAGAAAGAAAGATATTGAACCACCCACAAAGATATCAGGCAGCAAACAAAGCTCAATCAACAGAAAAGAATGGAAGCTAGTAGCATTGGGTTTAGGGAAGTCATGCTCCAAAGGAAAATGTCAAATGTTATGATTGCAGAAGATGTATGAATGGATTATGCAACAAAAATCATAGATTTAAAGAAGCACTCAGGAATACATCCAACATTGTGAGCTTGGCTAGTATTTAAGGAGCATACAGTCATACTAGTTCAGTGATTGAGGGATGCGTACACTTCACACATCTAATATCCCTTATTGCATCCTACAGTTAATCATATAAGAATATAGACTAAGTATCTCCAGCAACACTATACTTTTGGATCCTACCCAGGCTGCGTCTTATGCTCTTCTCAAAACATCAGTGCAAAAGTGACATTTGTGGTGAGAATCAAATAGTAAGGAGATTTATGAAAGAGGAATTAAAAAGGTATTCTGGTGTAGTTGGTTGAGGCCTTAAATGGTACATGCTTTTTGTGTAAGAAATGGTTCACAACCACAAACACGAGAGATCTATGTAGAGACTCAGTACTGGCTTGGCAAATGAAGACATCAGGGTATTTTAAGATTTATGACTTTTATATAATGTTGTGGTAGAGAAGGAAAAATAATTATTTATGTGCCACCATGGTAAAAGGAAGATTGTTGTAATAGAAATTGATCTGAGAGATGTGATCCATTTCCATCTTTAATTAGACACGATGTTCTAGAGGAGAATATGGGTGGTTCTAAACGAAATAATCTAAAAATGTATATCTTGAAACTATTTTTACTACTAAAATTAGCAGATCAATATTCATAATTAGTACATAAGTATTTAAAATTCTATAAATTATGATTATTTGTTGATTATGATGGCATTTTCATAATTTGGGTAAAATGTTGAAAGTATAGAAATCTAAGGGAAGTTGGGTTCACAGACATCTATTAACAGTAAGAGAGATTGGATCTATGTTACAGCACGGGCATATTGTTCATGATTTTAATTTTTAACTCTGGATTGAAGAGTACCAATATGATTCAACGATAGATAGCTCGCTTAAAAATTATTAGGATTATTGGAACCACACCTTTGGCTTTAATCCCCAATTACTATAGCACTTAGGAAATGAACCTAACAAGTCCCATAGAGAAGGACTAGGAAATCAAAGGGGGAAAGGTAACAGATAATTTTCTCTAAATTGTACGATAATTGTTAAAACAATACTTTCATGTAATGCCCAACCCAGGTTCAAACCACTTTGGTGGTAAGGTAGCCCATGGCAGAGGGCACCCAAAATTCACAGAGTAAATTAGGTGATAGTGTAATAAATTGCTAATTATAAAGCCTGTGGTTGTTGACTGTGCCCTAGATTAATTTTGAAAAGAATATCTATAGCTTAATCATAGGTGATTCTAGCATAAACATGACCATCAGTAGATCAAGGAGTTTAGCACGCATGAGACTCACAAACAGTTGATAGAACAACACACTAAAATGGAATAGAGGCTGAAGCAAATTCATAGTCAGATGTTAACTGAGAGATGTTGCATAAGTAAAAGAAGGGATTTGTGAATAAAGAGAGAGAGCTCATATTCACACATTGGAAAGACCAAGAGACAATAAAATGAAGACTTACCTTTCAAACCCTCACTTGTGGTGGCAATTGCAGGCTTTAAAATCCCATGCCTCACGTATTGCACCAATGGTATCATGCAAGTGAGTTTGGCAGGTATGACGTTAGATTCCACTACTACTTTTGCAATTTATTCCTCTAGAGCTTGCACTCTAGACGAAGCCATGGCGGTTTTGGGAGGCAACCATCCAAATAAAGAGGTGGAGAGCAGAGCAATTAGTGGGAAACATCAAGTTAGAGGTTTTTTTTTTAGGATTCTATTCATGAATCCCTAGACCCGCCTATGGGAAGAGAGACGATAACAATGTCTAGCCAAAATATGTAGAGTATAACCAAGAATAGTAAGCTCCGCTGCTGCCCTCCTACTCCCAACAATTTTTCCGTTGCATGTCATTCAATAACTGACAAGTACTAAATTTAAAATTGTAACTGACTTCCACTTCATAAAGTTAATTAACTTATTTTGGTTACAAATAATTTTTAATTTTGGACAACATTTACCCTCTGCAGAACGGTAACAAACTGTTTCATGCGATTGCTTATATTTAGATTTTGCATTGCATTTTAATTTATTATCATACTATTGTTTATTACTTTCACTGTAAATTTTATTTTATTAATGCCTCAAATAAATACAAGCTTCTATTTAAATTACCAAAGTTGCCTTTTTCAACTATAATAACTTTATTTAAATATAATAATCAGTCAAAGTATAAATCAACCCTATTTAAATCAAATAGTCTAGACTCCAATCAATCTTACAGAAAACACCAACAAGGTGAATCACAGAGGGAACTACAAAACTCTCAACCCTCAATTCTCAACCCTCGACCCTTAATCCCTCAACCCTCAACCCCTATACCCTCTACCCTTTACATTGAACCCTCAACCTAATCCTTCAACCATATACCCTCAAACCTATACCCTAAACCCTCTACCCTCAACCCTCAACCCTCAACCCTAAACCCTTTAACCCTAAACCTTTTAACCTTGTACCCTCTACCCTCAATTTTGTTAAGTTTGGAGGAAGTTATCACTATTTCAAGTCTGCTGTTTTCATTTAAGTTTTTTTATTTTTTTTATTTTTGTTACTAATATTTTCTGATAGCGTGTGGCGATCCCTATTCGTGTGTCGAAGACCATTGCATAAGAGACTACTAATATTCATTGTTTGCAGATTCGCATGTCAAAGAAAGAATAAACAAACTTTGTGCTTGTTTTTCTTAGATTAGCAAACATTTGATTTTGGTGCTTATAAAACGAAATCATGTCTTTTATGCTTGATTGTGCTTATGGAGTGGTAGGTGAGTATGCTCTCACTTGGTAAAAACCTTGTGATCAGAAAATCAGACCCATTCTTTTCTGTTATATTACCCTTCACGATTCGGTATATCGGAGTATCCTCTCCCCTTGCGCATTCGTGCGATCCTGGGTGTAAGAGAAACGATTACTGACTCTAGAACTTGGGCCTGTTCTGGTGGGAAAAAGTACTCACCCCAGGACGACTCAGACCGGTAGCACCCTGACACCGAGGGACTTCCAGCCGGTATATAAAAGTGGGTTCTTGGGGAAAGCCCAAGAATCACGAGCGTGGTTCCGACGAGATGGATCCGAAAGGGGACTCTCGCCGCATGGATCACGCCCCACGAACGGAATGCCCGAATTAAACACCCTTGTCTTAGTATCCAACCGTTCTATTGGTCGTTGCTTGATATAGTGCAGGGTACAGTATCATGCCCGAAGATTACTCACTACCGATCCCCTTGAGTAGAGATAGCAATTCTTGGGATGTCACTACCCAATGAATCCGAATTTGGTGTGCTCGAATGACGTTAATGAGCCGTGGAGGGGAGCCAATGCCACCAAATTCTAAGCTGTCCGCTCTCGAGAAGGAAAGGTGTTCATCACCAATCCGGGGTATAACTGGTGGGCTATATCAAGTATACAAACCCAAGGCCTAGTGGCCTTTTTAGAATTGTGCTTATTTCATGTGTGATTGGTTACATTCAAAACGATGTGCTTGTCAAGTGTTTTCTAGATTTTCAAACAATATACACAACATTCACAAATCTAAACACAAATAATTGACTTTGGACAAATCAAACTTTTGAGCAAAACAAAAAAAAAACAATCTCAGTCCCCATTTTGAACTTAGACTTTGCATTGTCCATCTTAGTCATCATTTTGAACCTAGACATGGCATTTATAACATTAAGTCCTTAGTCAAACATCATCATCTTAGTCCTCATTTGGCACTTTGGCCTTGACAACCTTGTCATCTTGCATTAATCATTTTCTTAGGAAAACGTCATCATTATCTTGCATTGTCATCCTTTATTCCAAAAATACAAAAAAATTAGTGGCATAACTTGTCATCTTAGTCTTCATTGTCCTTTGACATTAGTCATTTTCTTTAGACAACATTGTCATCTTGCATCCCTTATTGTCAAAAAGCCAAAAACATAGTCTTGCATTGTCATCCTTTATCCAAAAAAAATCCAAAAAACATAGGCTAGTGTCATCCTTGCATTTAGTTGTCATTCTCATCATTCTCATTTGAGAAAATCCCTTTTACGGTTGAGACTAAGCTTCAAAGACAACGACAAATGACAAACTTTGGACAAGATTATTATCCCAACATTGAGAATAACACTTACAACATGAACAAACATTGGACTTTTTCTGACCCATTTCACAACATGAACATGCAATCTTCTATGAACATGCCATCTTCATCACAAAACATTTTTGAGCCATTCATAGAAAGAGACGAAAATGGACGAGTATATTTCAAAGACATAGAAGCTGCAAAGCAAAATCCTGATATATTCTCCTTTGCAAAAAAAATAGTCTTACGTGACCCTCAAAGGTATCTAGCCATGCTTTTGGATGAAGGGGCTAAGTTACCACAAGGCTTTGACATAAATACTTTGCCACCTCCATCTGTCTACCCTCACCATCAACAGTCATTTGACACAAATCCTGCCATTAATTCGCAACAAACGTCCACTTATCACCCTTATCCTAACCTTGACAAGGGAAGCCAACTGTCCACTAGTCCATTCCAAACCTCCACATCATATTCTGACCCTTCACCTATCAATCCCGTCCAAGCCTACATCCCTTATCAACTATCTACCAACTCATGTCAAGTCCCCACATCATACCACACCAATCCAGTCGAAGTCTCCATGTCATATCCTTCTCCTTCAATAATTAATCCAGTCCAAGACTCCATGACATATTCAGTCCAAGATCCCATGTCATATCCTAGTCCTTCACATACTAGTCCAGTCCAAGTTCCCACGTCCTATCCTAGTCCTTTGGTCATTAATCCTTTTCAAGTCACCCCCTCACAAGCCACATCTAGTCATGAAAATTCTATCATAGTCCAAAGTCAAATCCCATTTAATAAACTTGAGGATACATGTCAAAATGAAAGCCCAAAGCATAACCTTATAATGTCACCCTCATGTCAAGAACAAGGTAGTCCATCCCATGACCCTATCTTAAACTCCATTCAAAGAGTCCCTCAAGACAATCATGACATCCAAAACACACCTATCCATGACAACCCCATCTTTGAACAAGACCCTACCATTGACCAAGAAGTCCAAATCCATGACAACCTCATTTTTGACCAAGACCCTATTGTTGACCAAGAAGTCCAAAACGATCCACTCGACCTTTACACCATTTATGATCAAATACTTTTCAATCCTATACAGGCCTCGACTATTGACAGTTTCCAAAATGAGACACTTGCCTCCATGGGACACATAGACGATATTCCTCAAGCACAAGAGTATTCCAATATGGACATATTTGAAAATAATCAAGCTATAGCTGAATTTACTGGACTCTATGACACTGACCATAATGATGGCTTTGACATTGCCTTGGAAGCACCAACAAAATTATTTGAACCTGACATGTCACGTGATCAGACCAAAGCCATCAGTCAGGAATATGTCCAACATGAAAATGAAGCTAAGACACTTTATCAACTAGGGTCATCTATCTTTGTCAGAGCAGGATTTCTTGCAGACGAAAATATTACGAGTGACAGTGTCCATAGACATCATGATGGGTTAGCATCTTGCTTTCAAAACAACAAATACCCCATCGCCAAATAGAATCTGTCAAAGCATGCAATATCAAGACAAGGGACCCCAGGCATGAGCAAATTCTTGAACCAAATATGACTTAGCGGAAAATTATAGACATCAAGGTCTTGGCTGTACTCGAGACTGACAAATCTAAGCGATGTCGGTGAGGCATACGCCGATCTGGAAACGCCTTCGGATACAAATGTCAAAATGGAGTCCATGAGAAATCCTTGTCATAAGATTGCTGCCAACACCCCCTCCACCCACACCATCAACTGTCATTTTATGATGAATCAACCTCCCCTTTGGAACCAACAAAAACAAAAGTCTTACAAGTCAAAAGATCAAAATCAATTGTCAAAGGCCATTGAATCAAACAAAAAGACAAGTGGACAAATGAAATTAAATTGGATCCCAAAGAAAGATGGATCAAACAAAGACATCAAGTCAAATACAAAAGTCAATCACAATGTGGAGCCACAAGACAAGAGGACTCCCACATATAACACATGTCCACCTCCTTCAAAATGGTCATTAATCAAGGCATATAAAAGTGTTGGGACAGGCACATGCTTCCGTCGTAAATATGTCCGGGAGTTTTGGAGGCAAAAGTGTTTATTGATACGACGCTCCATCACGTAAAATGCGAGTAGCGTCCACAAAATGCAGAATTCGAATGCCATGCAGTCGTGCATTAAGCAACAACACCGGATAACGGCATATTTGCGATGTCGATATTTTGATAAGACCAACTCTAGTATCGGAAAGGATCACAATGACATCAATCGGTTGTATACAAGTGCTACGATCCCGACAAGACAACTCCTTCAACAAGGTTATTATTGGCATATCATGGCACCCGGATCTCATCGACGCGTCGGTTAGAGCGGTAGAATTGGTAATCTAAAACATCCAGGCTATCCACAATATCAAAAATACAAAAAAAATCAAAAATCAAAAATAAAAAAATCGTCACCCTGATGAAAACCTGGCAAACAGGCGTCTTGGTGACACCAAAAAAATTAGAAAATCAAGAAAATAGTAAAGAGAAAATTTTCATCCAATGGTGAAAACCTGACAAACAGGCACCCTGGATAAGTACCATGATGAAAACCTGGCAAACAGGCGTCATGTGTAAAATAAATCGTCTATGCGGACTCTTACACTTGGGGGCAAGTTGTCTCATTTCCTAGGCCTTCCTCTTGACATTGACATCCATCTATCTTAGCCCTATCATTTCCATTTACTTTCCCACCTACCTTGGTCTTGACATAAAACTGGCACACATAAATCATGCTTTGGGAAAACTCTTGACATGTCTATCCTTCGGTCATACACAATTCATGAAACATCATGTCATCGACCATCATAGTCTTATTGTCCTTATATGACATAGTCCTTGAAAACCATATGACATTCCCTTAGTCTCATGTCTCCCGCCCTTTACCAAGGCCACCCCCTATCCTTTCATATTTGTCACCTATCTTGGCTTTCCCTTGTCAAACAGTCTAAGGATAATCATCATCCCATCTAGTCCTAACCAAGTCATTCCAAATGCAATGAGTCTAATCCATACAAGCACATTATCCAAAACTTTACTTGACTATGTTCTTGGCCCAGCTGTAGACCTCCATACTTTCGTCACATTATCATCATCGTCCTCATGTTGTTTCGGGATGCGTCCTTCCCATGTCAAACAACGTTGTCATCACATGTCAATTGGTATTCAGCTTGACTAGGGGCACAATCATGTTTGTCCTTGGATTCTCATGTGTAGGCATCAGTCATTTGCATTTGTCACGATCCTCTTAAATGTCAAAATCCAAAAAAAATCATAAAACGTTAAAAAGACCAAAAACATTGGCAAAAAGTCCTGAAAAAAGACAAAAACATTGGCAAAAAGTCCTGAAAAAAGACAAAAACATCGGCAAATAGTCCTGAAAAAGAGACAAAAACATGGTAAGTATCACGAAAAAGATACAAAAACATCATAAAAGTCACGAGGAAGGGCCTAAAATGAAGTAAGCGTCACGAAAAAACGATGAAACAAAAATGTTAGACCACTTTCGAGAACATAAACTATCCCCGGTCGTTTCTAATTACAAGTCGAAAATCATGTCAAAAGCGTTCTTCATCATCATCCAGAACTCGTTGTCTCTAGCGCATTTGCTCGTGAAGCGGAACTCATGGCGAGTCCAGGGGCATTCAGGGTGGTTTCTTTGGGTTTTACATCAAAGAATGAAATCATAGCGCAATCTTTGGTCATCAAGACAAAGTCATTGGTCGTGTCGAACTACGAGGTCTCTGAGTGTATGACGTAGGCAAGGCCATCTATAGATGAGCCCCCGAGGCCGCACTAGGTCAGTCCATTAGGGTTCATGGCACTACACTAGCACACACGTCAAAAGTTTTCAATCAATTTCCACATAGGGAAATCTCCTGAAACAAAGGAAAACAATCATTTATTCAGCATGGCAATCTCATCGGCATATTGTCAAACACAAGTCAAACTTAGTAAAAAACAAGTCAAATCATCATAAGCAGGTCAAACTGTCAAAATTTAGTTAGTCTTCAGATGAGTCCTTCTGAACGATAACCTCTGTCATTTACGCCTTAGGATGTGTCCTTCCTAGGCGTCGTCATCGTCATTCGACATTTTGAATGATCCTCTTGACACCTAAAGATCACTCTTCGTGACATCAGTATTCTTTAGATGTGTCCTTCTGAAGAACCAACTCTGTCATTTATGCCTTAGGATGTGTCCTTCCTAGGCATCGTCATTATTCTGAGGGACCCCTAATGACCATTAGGGATCGAATCCTCTCGACATCGGCATTATTCAGGATGTGTCCTTCCTGAATTCACCAAGTCTCAGCATTTTCCAAGATCAATCAAAACTTTAAACATTTTTGACATCTTCACATCATCGAACATGGCATCTTGACATCAGAACAATGGATATCCAGATGCACTTGGAAAACACTTGGCAATTGTCTTTTGATCTTTTATCATGTTATTAGTTTTTCAGCGAGATCCCACTAAGCAGGATTTAGAGAAGCAGCGACGTAGCATGACAATTGACACACATGACTACTAGCTTCTCAGCGAGGTCCTGATTATGGGATTTAGAAAAGCAATGACATATCATGATAGGGACTTTATTTTTGTATTTTGGCAATCATGTCACTAGTTTCTCAAGGATGTCCTGGAAACAGGATTTAGAGAAGCAGCGATGTTTCATGATCTGTCCCTGTCTTTTTCTGCTTATGGTTGATTATGACAACAAGACTGGGGCAATCACGCTCATAGTAGGAGTCATGATCATCCTTGTCTATTATTGTTTGTCTTACGTGATGGTACAACCTTGCACACCTTGATCTATGTCATATCATGGTGTTTCTTGGCCATCACAACAATCTGCCCAATGACGATTAAGAGCAATAAATATTAAAGTCCTATGGCAATGTTTTGAAGGATTTGGTCTAGGAACTAACATGCATCTTCTTTAGTCTTGCCATCTTCTTTGTCTCATCTCATATAGGCATTGCATCCATATCATCATCCATATCTTTTGCACTAACATTTCTTTGTCTCTTCATATTCTAGTCTTCTCGTCAATTTCGAGAGCACACCCATGTTCTTGGAACCTGTCTGTCCTCTCGAGGGGGCATACCATAACCCTCCTCGTCATTCTTCCTCATCTTATTTTGCACTGGGGCATTTTTGACTTCTTTTTCTTTGTCACAACGCGACAAGCGACATTATGACAAAGAGGGGCAAAATGTAGACACCTAAAAATGACCTAGGCCTACAAGCTTCATTTTTACCACTTTCGTCCTAGCATAATTATGTCCTTGGTCCACATTCAACTATTGATTAAATAATTCATAATTATTTAATTAATTCATCCTTTATTCTTCATGATTATTAAATAAATAAATTTTATTTATTTATTAAATCGCCGTCTTCATCTAAGTTCTTTCTTTAATTAAATAAATTTCTTAATTTATTTAATTTCCCCTCAGCATTTAATTATCCCTGATTATTAAATAAATGAATTACATTTATTTATTTAATACGTCACTAACTGTCTTAATTAAATAAATTGATTAATTTATTTAATTAATTGGTCTTATCTCCTAAATTAAATAATTAAAATTAATTATTTAATTGCTAATTTCATATTCTTCTCATTTTAAATAAATTAAATTATTTAAAATATCATGTCAATCCAACTAATCAGTCCTTTTTGATAAATAATTTGAAAAAGATTATTTATTATCTCTCGAAATCCATAATTTGAATTATTTTAATTCAAATTAGTAATTAATCTTCCAAAAATCAAGTAATCAGGCAGATTCTTGATTTTCCAAATCTTATCTTCAGTCTGAATCTTATCTCTTTGATTTTTCGAATCTTGCAAATCAGGCGATCTTATCTCTTTGATTTTTCGAATCTTGCAAATCAGGCAATCTTATCTTCTTGATTTTTTTGAAAATCTTTATTTTCTAATTAATTTGTCTCATTTATTCTCCACCGTCGATCTATTTTTATTCTGACCGTTCGATTAAGGATTTTTCCCTAACCCTAATTAGGGATTCTCGGGTTTAATCTGGATCGTTCATTTTAGGGTCTCATCACTAATTTATCTCGTCCGTCCGTTCGAAATGGCCTTTTCTATAAAATGCCCTTTCCTTCTCATTTTTCATATCTTGACATTTTACGTAATTACTATAGGCATTTATTTACTCACTTATTCATTGTCATAGGCATTTGATTAATATTGGCATTTATTTTAGGCATAGGCATTGACTTTTAGGCATTGGCAAGAGTCATAGGCATAGCAAATCCTTCAAATCTTGTTGTAGGGCTTAGACATTTAGATTGCTCAAACGACGAATCTGAGGGCAACATCACATTTCCAGCAAGCAAGAAGGTGTAACGAAGATCAATCATGGAAGATGGAGATTCTTGGTAATATCGTTTCTTGTATTTTCATTTCATTTCCATTGTACTTCGTTATTTCATTGGATTTTTATGTTATTTGTGCTAACGCCATCTAACAATATATGATTTCCCTTGATTACAGCAATTAAATACAAAAACTTATAAACTATCAACACACCAACCCACTCACAATATATTATTTATTTATAGTTCAAGAATTTAGATATTTCAAAAAATATAGATCCAAATTAGTTATCATAAAAAACTAACAATCAATTTATTATATATGGTTCTCAACAAACCATTCATCAAATACAAGGAAATGACACTAAGCTAAACACCAAAAATAAAAAATTATAATGTATTGAAATGATTGCCCAACTTACCAAAAAATTCACAACAAGGTCCTATACAAGTGACCCTTAAATCTTTCACCACTCAGCCTTGAATTCTCAAATTATTTTCCACAATGAAGATCAAGTGCAATCTTTGAATGAGATCACCAAAATCTGAATCAATTTTTTTTTTTTCTTTCTAATATCATGATGGAAATGATGGGTTTTACATCCTTCAATCTCCAACAATAGATGAAGTAGATGTCCAATATAATTGAGGGAATGAATTGATAAAACAAGCATACATCCTTTGGCAAAGATCTTTCTTATGCAACCTCCATGAACACCCAAATTTCCCTCCAAAAGAAACATTTTTTCAAATGCCTCTTCCCAAGCCACATAGGGGGATTAAATAAAGTATTGTTGTAATTACTAGAAACCCCCACTCCAAACACCCACTTCATGAAAATAATCTAGAAGTAGTCACATTATGAAGATAGAAAAAGAATAACACACTTTAAGGTTATAATTTCATTTCCCTAGTAATTTTCCCTAAGACCAAATGAAATGGGAAATGGGCTTATGGAGCATCATGGAAGCTTATTGAAAAAGGGGACATGACAATGTCATATTTGATAATAGTGGTTGTAGGTCACCTAGAGGGAATTTGTTGCTAGTTGAACTTGAATCTACACCCATGGGTTCATAGGTTGGTAGAAAATTAAATGTTGCAATTATCTTACATTAGTCTTCTAATATCTAAATTTTAATAAGGATTGGTGGTTCAACCTTTAGGGAATATGTTCAATTGTGAGGGTGATGGTCTCCTAAATTAGACCCTTAGGATGACTAGTTCAATGGATTTGGAACAATAATCCAAGAAATCAAGTAATTTTCTAATAGCTTAGGATGACATCACAAGCAGATAAAATATATTATTTTCCTCTTTAACTTTGGCTTAGGCATTTTTCCACATTTGAACATGATCGAGAATGAATGAATGAATGTCTTTAAATACAACAAAATGACACACAAATCAACAAAAATGTGTATTGAGTCATCTCACAATGACTAGTAAGAGGAAGTCAAGATGATTTATTTTTATTTAAGTTTAACAAGTTTTGGGTTTATATTTGCAATTGTAGAAATGACCTAGTTCAATTCCACACTTGCATATTTGGTCTAGTGTGATGAATGTGAGATCTATGGATCATGATCAATATGTAAAGATGAGTGATATTACCACAAGTCAAATTGACACAAGAATATGTCATTTATAGATTAGTTATTGCACTAAGAACACTTTAATCAAGGTGGACCCAAAAACATAAGGGAAAAGGGCACACATGTGATTTTCATCATTACAATAATAAAATACACATTTCCTAGAACTAAAATATATAGTTGAACATACACTTTGAGAGTTCTATTTAAATTTTAAAATGCATTAAAAAGAACATATCAAGAAAGAATAGAAAATGCATTAAAGTACTGCACCTTTTCCTAGTCCTAGTCCTATCTAGATGAAAAAATGCACAAATAATAAATAACACCTTTTCATAGTCCTAGACCTATCTAGATGAACAAATATATAAATAATAAATAACACCTTTTCATAGTCTTAGTCCTATTTAGATGAACAAATATACAAATAATAAACAACACCTTTTCATAATCCTATAATATCTAGATTCACATATGTTAGTCCTATCTAGATGAACAAATATACAAATAATAAACAACACCTTTTTATAATCTATATGTTAGTGTACAAAGACATTATGGGAATCATCTACATCTTTGGATCTTGTGAATAATTCAAAGACCTTTATTCTTCTTTCTATATGTTCCTATCAAGAATGGGAAGATTTCTTGCACACTTCAGTGGTTTGTCTTCTTCCTAAGGGGAGAAATGTGGTTTGACGTTCATGGATTCTCTTCGGCATAATTCATTGAGCATCTATGCACACTACAACATATCTTATGGGGCGCTTCCAAGTCTCTTTTTGTATCTCCTATTTTGGGGAAATTTATTGTACACATGTGATAAAAGTTGTCCTAGGGGGGTCATGATATAAGTCCTTCACTTATTTTTTTTTCATGCATTTTATTTCTCTTTTTGGAGAGGAGTTTTTTCCCACATGGGTTTTCTCCTTTACTCCACCTTATGAGAAACTTTTGTACCTGGTTCCTCATCTAGCTAGTAGCTAGTATCCATTTCTTCTATACCCACCTAAGCTATGCTTAAGGGGGGGTGTTAGTGTATTCTACTCTAGTTAGGCTAACTTAAGCCTGCTTAGGTGTTGGAGTTGACCGAAGTGACTCATTTCCCATGAGGTTTCAAGGATGTTGAGTTGTCTTGAGAGGTGTCCAATCCCTCTCGACACCTCTCCCTTGCATAGAGGAGAGCAACTCCTCACCACTATAGGATAAGGAGTCCTCTCCTCAATTCATGGCATGTGATTGCCTATTCTTATGACATGTATTTGCTCATCCTCATTCTTTATAATGAGGGTTTGAGCTCATTGTCAATGCCAAGCTAAATATAATTTTATGCATTGTTCATGTGCTTGTTTCTTATCTCCTAGATCTTCGTAGTTTCTAATAACATAGCATCAAAAGAAACTAATACTATGAAAATTAGAGGTTTAATACTTGTGAAGTGTATTAGCTATTAATTACTTTTATTACTTTATTATTATAGCTTCAATGTAGAGTCATATGAAAAATGTGATGAACAATACTAAAAATATATAATTTTGTGCATAAATATTTGAGTTACTTTTTATGAATTTTGTAACTCACACAAAAACATAATAATTTGACATTATTTTTAATCAATTAGACTCAAAATCTCAAATTTAAATAGTAAACTTATCAATTAAATTAATATAAACATTTTAATTATTTAAATAACCTCATAAATATTTGAGTTATTCAAAATAATCTCATAAATATTCACAGATGCAAGATTAACCCAATAACAACTATCCTTCTTCTAAGAGGGAAAACGTTACCAAAGGTTCGTATAGTGAATGTTATGTCAAACAGTGGATAAGATAATGATAGCAGAGACTGAGTTTTCAATTTAATGCAGTACGAATATGCACTGGGAAATGGCCAAGGCAGCTATGTTTTTGTCTTAGGTCAATATTGCCATAGCTGTACCAGAACATATAACAAACATTTAAGGGAGAGTTGTATGGCAAAGATGGAAAAGAAGTAAAAAATGCTTTAGCGGAATGCAAAAGGAGTTCTGTAACATGAAGGAAATCCTTTATTGACTTGCTTGCAGGCCGACGGTTAAATTAATGACGTTATGAGTAGGCGTCATAACGTTGATTAGTATTAAACATCTTGTCTGTGTTGTAATGTTCCCGCATTTACTATTCACCAATTATACCTGGTTTAACATTTACTTATTTCTTCATAGCTGAAAGGACCGCGCACTACTGTGCTGCTATGGGCTGTTGTGGCGTTTTTCTCGACCGAGCAAAACGCGAGTTGTCTAGAGCGGGCAACGGCTGGGCTTTCACGAAATGGCAGCGTCTTCTGCCGTGGTCATACGGCGGAGCCTGCTGGGCTGCGAGTGGAACGACCTTCTCCTTCGTAGTTGATGAGAGGAGGGACGGATGAGCGCAGAAAGTGCTTTCTTCATCCATTCTCCTCCTTCCACGCTGCCAATCCTCACCAGCGAATTCTTCATGGCCGATCTCCGCATATGTAGCTGAGAATTCGAAGGTGCGGAGGGAGTGAATTTCCTATGGAGACTGCAAAGGAACGCACCTGGGTGATTGCTGGGCGAGCACAGGCACATCTTCCTTGCTGGCGCGGACGGAACGACCTCTCTCTGTCCGGCCTTGGGCCCAACGCCACGGACCGGGGAGCGGGCCTGCAGATCTCTCTTTGGCGACACAGATCTGGCCAAGTCGAAACTGATTAAGGGAGAATGGGGGGTGGGAGAGAGAGAGCGATGGAGAGCGAGGGGCAGAAGAGGGGCGCTGGTTCTTTTCTTTGTGGAAGCCATTGATTGCCTTTGGTGTCAAACCGAGGATAGCCGATTGCCTCAATATATAGCCCATTTCGAATCAGGGGCATGTGAATTTTCAGCTGTTTACAGACTTCACGCCCATTTTCTCGGTTTCGTCTCCTATCAACTTTGGGCTTAGCGGGCCTAGGTTACTTAGGGTAGTGCAACTCTTACGCCACCTGTTGCCCTACGTGTCCATTCACCATTGCGCTTCAAAAAGCTTGGCTAGTAAATATATTATCTTTTAAGAATATTATTAACCAAAATTTGTCGTAATATCTTTAAAATCAAATCTGATTGTGATTTACGTTTTAAGAGATGGGCAACCGGGCATCAAATTAGAACACGTGGAGCATAAATGGTGGGTGGTTGAAAACAGAATTTAGTATCTCCTCGGTTCCCGCGATTCTTCCAGATAATACCACGTTCTAGACAAATAATAAGGTATTAAAGTAGCCAATGCATTATTGTCCATTATCCCTTCTCCCAGCATCATCATGTTCACTATAATTTACTATTGGCATTAATTCTTCCCACTAGAATGTACAACTCATGGAGTATGGAAGCGAAATTTTAAGTTCCAATTTATATTTTACTTTTAGGTGGATTTGGGGCATGGATTTATAGCAAATGATAATATTTCAGTCTTGGAATGACTCTCCTCTCGGGTTTAAGAGGTGGGACTTCTTGTGGGTGGGGGATCTCATGTGCAAGGGACTTGTCTCGCCCTAGCTTGAAAAAATAATTTAGTCTTGGAAGTATGATTCGACAATATCCACTGGAATAATTGTACATCTTTACTTCTCTGAGGATGAAAATATATTTTATCTATATAAAAGATATCAAGGAATTTTATTTTTAAATAGATATATTTTAAAAATTATTTTATTTTTATAAATATTAAATACTAATATTTATTTAAACTATTTTAAATATTCAAACAAATAAAGAAAGAAAGAAAAATTATAAATTTATTTTATTTGTTAAAGAGTTATTTTACTTTATTTTAAAAAACTATTTTATTGATTATTGAACAAATAAATTATTTTATTTTAATTACTAGCATTTGCACTCAAAGGAGGTTCAAGGACGAGGTCGATAGAAAACTATATGTATGTTAATATGTTAGAGAGTATGTGTTTGTGCACGAATGTGTATGGATGTAAATAATGAAATGAAATAAACTTACACAAATCTAATTTTTGTCCTTAAATAAATTAAATATTAGCTTATTTTGAAATATTTGCATACATATTTAAAACATAAGCAATGTAAGTGAAAAAAGAAAGTTGTCATCAAATTGACCAAAATCATTGTAAATGGAAATAAAATGATTCCATCTAATTATAAAATCATTTTTTATCTGATTTTTACTTGATAAGTGAGATTTTGGAGGCTATTACCATTAAAACCGATGACTTAACAGTGTTTTGCAGCTGTGAGGTTTATTTGAAGATCAAATCTCACACTATATGTAGCTTATCGACTAATTCAAAAGTGCTTGAACATGTAGCATATTGCTTTAATTTTTTATTTTATTTGGTGTGATAATTAATCACTTAATCAAATGTAGATAGCACAAAAAAGATGTGATTTCTCATATTTTGTTAGCATTTACCCCACATAGGGAATTCAGTGTCCCACTGATTGTATAGACTGGAGATTCATGTGACCTGGTTAATTATAGATGTAGAGCATGTCTGAGTGGTTGATTAATTGGTGATCCCTGTGGACGTTGAAGCTGAAATTGGAACTCGTGCAGATGCTGAATATGGAACAGGTATAGATGCAGAAGTTGGGATTGGTACAAAAGCCAGTGTAGATGATTTACTTGAATCTGATGCCATTGATGTCAAACTCGGATAAGATGTCCTGAGGGGCACTTTAATGCCTAATGAGGAGGCTTTAAGAACTGTTTATTCTTTCTTGGAAAACTAATTTTCTTTGAGTTTCGTTAGCAACTTTCATAACCTTTTGCTTTATGTTTAGATCTGGCCTGTTGGTATGCTTCAATGCTACTACTTGTTGCTCCTTAACATTAGAATTTCCTGCATGCTTATCCTAGGCTGCAACAACTCTTGGCCATTTCTATTCTATCATCATAAATTTTATTGCAGATAAGGGAGAGGTGTCTATAGCGGGCCATCCTAACTTCACACTTCTCAAAGTCTTTTGTGAAAATTTCAAATCACTCCCAAATTTGTATAGCAGCTTATTTGGCAAGTCCCCTACTTATAAAAAATAGTTTCAAGGCCACATCATCAAATATGATGCCACATCAGCATGATTTTTGTCAAGGTATCCAAAATGGCCCCAAAAAAAGGTGAGACCAATAGTGGGTCACTAAGTCATGTATTATTGGTGCACTGATGTGGCATTACATGATTTGTCAGTTTGTGTACTTTATGGATAAAAGTGTTTTGCAATTGGATATTAATTGTAAATTTATTGGATATTAAGCCTACCCACTATAGGGCCCACTCAGGCCTACTTCTATACCCACCATTGGATCCATACCCACTATAGGCCCCTTTCCCTTAGTGAGTTCTAGTTTGGAATTTTATTGACAATTGTTGTTTTTGTTCATTCAACTTACTGTTCATTTGCACCTACATATCAATAATGCAACCACCGAAGTCTATTCTTTGGCGCACCATTTCTGCATCTATCTATAGTAATTTGTTGTGCTCATTCCATGAACCCATGGTGACTGGTTGAACTTCTAACTTTTCCTATAAGTGGGCCTGTTTCGCTCACCAGAGCACTAATAAAATTAACCAAATTAACCAAGTAAATAAACTTAATCGATGGGATCTTGTTGATGTTTTCTATAAGGTGAGCCACCTTTTCAATTTCTGTTGTGAGTAGCTTCGTTATTTGTTTCATGTTAACAGATCATTAGGAGTGTCCGAAAAATCTTGGATTTTCTCCATATCTAATTGTGTTTTATTTTATTTTATTTGATCAATTGATAAATCAAATTGAAAGCTAGAGGATTCTTCTCTTCTTCTTAACCCACACCCTCCAATTTGGTTGGATCAATGTTGTGGTGACTTAAGGTACAAACTTTTGTGGCTATGTCATCACTATTCTTTGACATGCTAAATTGTAATGTATTTGATTGCAAAGGTATTGAATCAATCAAATTGTGTTGATATCATGACAATTGATGCAACTAATTTGTTTTATTTGACCACTTGAAAAGGATTTTGGACTTCCACCATTGCTTAACTTCAAGAGGTAATTGTTCATGTCAAACTTGCATGGGGGGCATGTGAATGAACCTTAATAAGAATGTTTAATGGGGAAATAGTTAATTTATTAGACATATACATCTATTGGTAGAACATTTTCCTCTGTATTGCCTTGTATGTCCACATTGTTCCTTCTTCACCAGTTTCTTGTTTCCTATGAGCTAATATGTAAATGATAAATTTTGGTTCTAGAATCTATTGGATGGATTGACCTCATATACTTAACTTGCATAAACTTATAAATTCTATAATACAAATCCTTATTTTATATCTTATTGCTTGTTTAATTTTCAGTAGAATTATAAAATTGATGAAGGATAAAAATAGATGTTTATTATTTATACTTCCTGTTGGATGAACCTTGCTTAATAATAATTGATAAAAGTAAAACAAAACCCTTCTGCAAATGTAAGACAATTTCCTACTTAATCTATATGGTATCAATAGATGATAGACAAACAATATCCTTTTGTCTGTGATTACAGATTTTAGAAGTCCTACATAACCTAGAAACAGGTAATTTAATATCCAAGTATTATATTAAATGCTAAAACAAGTAGTTGTTAGTTGTCTTGTAACCTCAGTGGTAGGAATCTGAATGTAAAGGGATGACCCAACAACTATTGATTGCAAACTAATTCCTGGTGAAGTCATCTTTATGCAGTTAGGATTGCAGTATGATTTTTGTCATGTTTTACTTATATGCACTTTTCCCTATAGTTTGTACTTTCTTGCCATCTTGTGTCTTACATGAAGGTATCAAACAATTACAAGAAAAATCTCAATGATGATCTTTAGATGTACTCAACACACAAAAATACAGAGATAATTGGAGGGCACAAAAAAATTCCTTGTTGAAATTAATTGATCCAAACTACACATTTATACGATAGGATTAACAACTGAATCCAACTAATCTGCACTACTATGTGCTAACAACAACTAATCTGCTAACAATGTTCATTATGAATAATTACTTTCATTACATTAGTCCTAAGTTGTGATTATTCTATATAGACCAGAAAAGTGGGCTGTGGAAATATGTGTTGCATAACTAACAATTGCAAAGCCTCAAGTGGGATGACATGATATCAAATTTCAAGCTCAAAATTTCCAAAAATGTCAAAATCAATCCCTCTTTCTTTCTTGCTATCTCTTATCCAATTTATTTTTGTTGATTTTACATATCAATATTTTCTAAAGTTCAAATTTAAACCCACATAATGTATTTATGCATTTTTAAACAAGGATTAGAAGAGATTTAAGGGGATTTTTAAAAAAATATTGCTTGGTATGTTGAACAAAATACAGTAGGATAATCTTATTAGAAAACATTAGGACAAGCAAGTTGGGTTGGATTCTTAGGTATTGCCAATAACTATAAATAAGACACATTGCCCTACCATTCTCCTTAACAATCAAATCAGAAAGACTAACCTTTACACAAAATGATAAATACAGTGTTAAAATTGATAATAGTCTACCTAATCTCAAGTACCTCTTATGTTTACAACATAATATGATGTATTGCCTAAGAATGAAGACCATAGCCAACATTAGTGTAGGTGTGAATGTGTCCATCATATCAATTTCTAACTTAAAGTAGACTAAGTCAAGTATTTCTAAGAATTTTCAACATAAATCCTTTTATCTAATTTTCCTTTGATTACACATTTCCCAATATATAACAAGCCTACCAAATTCTGATAGTATCAATGGAAACAAAAGGAAAATACACAATATTCTAATCATCAGTAAAAGGTTTATCAACGGTGAATAGAAGAAATAACTACAAATGTGGATGTGTTGCTAAGCCTGTTTCAAACCCTCTTTTGATGTCCTTTTATTAATTCCTAACAATCCCAATAAACTAAAACACAATTTTCACTAAACTACTTTAAAGAATAAAGACAAATGCCACAAAAATTTCAACACAAATCCTTTTTAATTATCAATTTATCAAATTCTCACACCCACAACACAATATTTCAATTTCAAAGTTGGAATGAAAACTTCTGCAACATAAGTTTGGCATCAATTCTCGTTAACAAATTATGTGCCTATGGCATTAATTTATTAGCTCTCAAGAGGTAGATTTTAGCTTTTTAGGGATAAAATAGTGATAAAATATTCCAAAAAAACACTGTATTAAAGCAATCCTATCCCTATTTGTAGAAAAGAGGAAATAAAACACTTTTAAAGAAAATTAATTCTAAAACAATATAAACAAAATAAAAGCCTAATAATAGGCTCATATCCATTGCATGAAAATAACCACTGTTGATAATGACAATTGCTAAATGTGGTTGTGTTGAAAAATAGAAACTTTTGGCAAAAATAATTTAAAAAAATCTAAAATGACTTTGATTTGCAAACTTTGTCAAATTGTCTAGGATATGGCAAACTTTTTTCTCGGGCTAGTGGAAGTTGTTGAAAACTCATGAAAATAACTTGATGAAAACTCCTTGACAGTCTTGATTCTCTAAAGTTGAAAACTTCAACCTTGGCTTTGGTTGAATCTTCCAATTGGATAGTATGGCGAACCTCTTGGTGACTTAAAACAACTTCTAGAACTCTAAATGATCATGCTTTAAGGTTTGAACAAAAACCATAGAACAAACATCCTCATCACTATGAGTTTTCTAGCCCAACTAGATGCTAAAACTGTTGATTTCTTCGGTGCAATGAAAACTATTGTTTTCCATTCATGAAAGCTAGCCTATACGTTGTTTTAAGAGGTGAGACCCTTCTCATTGGAAGATTAGAATTGACTGATAAACCCACTATAACAAAGGGAAAAGAACTTCATTTCAGCTATGATTGTCAAAGTCTAGAAAACACTTTCATGGGTGTTGCTACATGCATTAGGACATTTTTTGAAAATAGGACTGAAAACATTGTCTGAGAGATTTTAATACTTGATGCACATCACTAATCTATTTGCACTTTTTCTAAGTGCTCAACATAACTTGTAGGTTGCTAATCCATTTGAGAACAAACCTACTAAACTAAAACAACATCCACATTGTACAGGGGAAAATAAAGAAAAATACTTATCACAGAAAGCTTTGTTAGATTCGAAGAAAACCTGTTCCTGACATGTCCATTGGTGTGGTTAACTAGCATCTCAAATCTTAACAAAAAATTTATTCTTGCAAAAAGTTTGTACTCCATCTAAAAAAATTTCCTCGACAAGTTTTTCTATACTAAGCCAGGCATAGTACATATCCCAAAGGCCACAGTATAACCCTAGCTTTAAAAGTATTCTTAATTTGCTTCATTTACCTCATTTTTGTTCATGGAAGGTTGCCTAAAAAAGTAAATTTTTTATTTATATTTTTCAGACTATCGGTTATAGCATTGTTGCATATGAATGTTTAATATTAATTGACATCTCAAACCATAGAATTGGTTGGGGATGAAGCTTTTATGAGATATATATGTACTTACACTTGAATATGTATTTTTTTATGGTGTATGATTTCAAAAATATATTTTTCACAAATATTTTTCATTATTTTTCTTGGTGTCAAGAATGCAATGAATCATAATCCCCATTTCTTAATATTTCCAAAATCATAATCAGCTAAACAGTCAAATTATTTTTTGATTCACAACAGTTTACTCATCATAAAATGATACATCAACTAAAAACATAGGCCATAGCTAACTAATAGGTGTCTGAGTGTTTCTATGTCCACAAGTCAAATTCCTCTCTTATTTCCTTCATATGTGTTTGTTACTATCCTAGTGAACAAAACCAATGTGATGCTAAAAATAAAAAAATATATAAGATAGTCATCAGAAAATTAATAATCAATCAGCTAAGAGTAGAGTATATGGTTAAAATGAATGGGAGTGTAATTATCTGCCATCTCAACCCCTAATTGGAACTAAACTAAGTGTTCGAATATTAATTAATTTGTAGCCAACATACATTCTCCCCTAACCCATGTAACTTGTAACAACCCAACGTATACCTACAACCAGTTGACCTCTAGTAATTAATGTGTTAGGTAAATTTGAATTTTAAATTGTAGTGCTCCTTTTTGAGCTTGAGAATGCAAAAAAGAATAGAATGTATTAGTTAGTTTTCAGAAGTTATTTAGTTTTTGTATTGAAAAAGTTAAACCTACAGCAATAGAAGAAGGAAATATTCAACCAAGACAACAACAGTGCAGAAAGGAATTTTATCAAACGTAGTGCAACTTTAGAACATTAATTAGTTTATGTTTAGGTGTGAGTGTAGCACCAGATTAGGATAGTGGTCCAATATTTTATGAAGAATATTTTGTTTATGTAAAACAGAGCATGTCCTCTGTGTTTTTGTAATTTTTTGAAAAGCAAAGAAGGAATATATGAAAATATGTTTTTTGTGTGTCATAGTTTCTATTGTGCTATCTCTATACATTATTTTGTCTCTTCTATCTATCTTGTCATAGCAGTGACTTTGTTTTATTGCAACCTTGCCTGCTAATAAGTGGTATCAGAGCCTTGTTTTTATATGAAGTTAGTTATTGTGGGTGTGTTTTGGAAAAATCCCTAGGTTATCTAGGCATTGATTAGTCTTCTCAAATCTAAGAAAAATGGTAAGAGGTGAGAGCAAAGGTTGGTAACAACCACCAAATTTTAATGGTAGAACTATGCCATATAGGCTAAGAAGATGAAGACAATAATGGTTGCTAATGACCTATGGGAGTTGGTCATTAGTGGTTTCAATGATATTACAGACCAACCAACCTTTGCAACACTTTCAAATGCACAAAAAAATCAGTTGAAAGAAACAAGGATGAAGGATGCAAAAACCCTTAGTTTGATTGACGTAGCCTTGACTGAGGCTATTTTCCCACGTATTGTAGCAACAAACTATGTAAGGAAAGATTGGGAAATACTATAAAACAATTATAAGGGGACTGAAAAAGTTAGATTGGTAAAGTTGCAGATGCTAAGAAGAGATTTTGAGAATCTGCAAATGAAGGATGGTGAGTCCATTTCATATTTCCATACTAAAGTGTCTACATTGATTAATCAACTAAGGATTAATGGAGAAACAATGGAAGAGGGTGATCCCACAATACTGGTTTACAATTTTTGGCCAGACTGGACACTAAAATAATTTTTTTAACTAAATCTTCACTCTTGGGCACCTATAGCAGCTAAACCATGAGGAGTTTGAAGATGATGCAAACTAGTGATTCATGACATTTTTTTTTGTAGATTCTAAATATATTTTTTTCAAATTTTTTAGAAAGAAATTGCACTTCTTTTTCCATCTCCTTCGAAAACTAGTTTTTTTCAAAAACCAACATTTTTTAAAATTGATGCTCACCGTGTACAACATAACTTTTTTCCCATGAAGGATAAAATTATATTTTTTTTGAATTTAGATTTGTAACTATGATATCTAGTGCTTCCAATTGGTTTTGTAGTGTTTTATTGAATATTTTTTCCTTAATCAAGTTTCAAAGTCAAACTAATTACAATTCAGACATAGGCAGACTGTATACAATTTTTTTTTTTGTATGTATCGAAATTCAATTTTTTTTGTTGGATCAAGGGCTTCAATATTTGGTGCAGTCATATTTTTCAATTTATTTTTGATAATATTCTATTTTTCCACATGTGCAGAACAAAGAGCTTGATTTTTAGTGAAAAACCTATGTTTAATAAAACTAAAAAAAAAATACATAATAAAACCAAAACATATTAAAATTATATTCGTTGGATAGCTCATTCCAAGGACTACCATCATCCAGTTGGGTTTGTGAAGTCTCCTCCATTTTCATCCTCAACCTAAGCTTCGAAGGGAAAATTTTTGGAGTTTTTTGGTGCCAGAGGGTGAGAAAGTGGGAAAAGGGGGGTTCAGGCGAACCAGGGGGATTCACTCGAACCCTGGTTCGTTTGAGCGAACCCCCTTTCAAAAAAAAATTTCGTTGTGTTTTTTTCTAGGAATGGTGGGACCTCGCATTTAATGGGTTCGCTCGAACTGGGGTTCTAGTGAACCCTCTTTTGGTTGCTCGAACCAAAAATCTCATTCGAACCCCAAAAACCAATTTTTTTTGCATGGGGTCATTTTTTGCAACTTTTCCTTCCTCACTTGAATTGTACACCACTTTTGTGGGTTTACCCAAGAGAAAAGTATTATTGGAAAATCCTAAGAATTCTACGTACTAGGTTTGATCCTATAGTCATTTCCATTGAAGAGGCAAAGGATATGTCCAAAATGACTATAGATGAGTTGATGGGTTCACTACAAACCCATGAGTAGCGGTTTTCAAATAGATCCGCTCCTTCCTTAAAGCAAGCCTTCAAGGCTTAGACCAATGTAAAAGGTCGAGGAAGAGGAAGAAACATGAGAGGAAGAGGTCAAAGAGGCAGAGGAAGAAGCAATTCTAGAAGAGGAGACTCAAACAACATAGAGAAGCCAAGCAACTCATAGTCAACATACCAAAACCAGAAGAAGAATAGAAGTTCAAATAAGAGGTATGACAAGAGCAATGTCCAATGTTATTTCTGTCACAAGTATGGACATTTGTGTAGGAAGAAACAACGTGACCATGGGAGTCAGGATGCTAATGTAGAAAATGAGAACAAGGCTGAAAATGAGAAATAATCCAATGTATTTGTTGTTTGCAACCTTGCTGAGCATAGTAGTGATGAAGTATGGTACTTGGAAAGCACTTGCAACAACCACATGAGTGATAAAAAGAATTTATTTGCCTCCATAGACAAGTACAATATAAAAAAATAATCAAAATGGGAAACAATGAGAAGGTTCCTATCGTGGGAAAATGTGTTGTCAGCATTCAAACCAAGAATGGTGAGAGGCAACAAATCTAAGATGTTTATTATACTCTAGCATTAAACATCGCCTATTGAGCATTGGAAAAATGGTCCAAAATGGTTATAGAATATTGATGGAGAATGGAGAGTGCAAGATATTTGATAAAGGAGGAAGCAAGAAAGTGATGGTAGCTGTGAAAATGACAAGAAACATAATGTTTCCTCTTAGGATGCACATAGTTTTTGTGGTGTTCACAGTAGAAGGAAAAAAACTACATTGTTCTCTGATGCTCACAACAATCGAACAACAGTCTACTTTCAAGACAGCCATCAAAGACCCATCCAAACTATGGCATTTAAGGTATGTGCACTTAAGCTTTTCTATTTTAAGTTTATTGTCTAGAAAAGGAATGGTTAGAGGGTTACCATCAATTGTAGAACCCGATGACAAATGTGAAGAATGTATATTTTAGGGAAGCATCATATATAACCATTTCAATTAAGGTATTCTAGGAGAGCAAGAGCACCATTAGAATTAGTGCACTCAGATTTGTGTGGACCCATGAAAATCCCCACTTTAGGAGGAAACACCTATTTCATGACATTCATAGATGATTACAATAGAAAAATATGGGTGTATTTCTTGAAAAACAAATAAGAAGCCATTGAGAAATTTAAATGGTTTAAGGCATCAACTGAAAAGAAGAGCAACCACTATATCAAATCCCTTAGAACATATAGAGGGGGAGAGTACATCTTCAAAGAATTTAAGAATTTTTGTAGGAATGAGGGCATTCACAAATAATTTTCAAGGTATAACCCACAAAAAAACAGCATGGTTGAAAGGAAAAACAAAACCATTCAAGACATTGCAGCAAGTATGCTGAAAGCAAAAGGGCTGCCACACATTTTTTGGGGTGAAGCTGTAGCAACAACAATTTACATATTTAATAGGTTCCCTACAAAGGCTATCTTTGATAGGATTGCACAAGAGGCATGGAAAAAAAAAATGGTGTGTTGAATGCCTAAGAATCTTTGGGTGTGCGGCATATGCATTCATGCCAAAAGAGAAGAGGCAGAAATTTGATGATAAGGGTGAAAAATGCATTTTCATAGGCTATAGTGAGGAGTCAAAAGCCTACAAGTTGTACAATCCCATCACTAAGAAGGTAGTTATTAGTAGAGATGTTGTGTTTATTGAAAATGAAGCATGGGATGGAATGGTGGATGACACCAAAGGTATTTTAGTCACAATACGCCTTGATGATGAGGAAGCTTTGAATGACAAAAACGTAAGAGGAGCTTAAGAGAGCAACAAAATAGGGAGAAACTACCATAGAGCATTGGAAAAAAGCAACTCCAGAGATGTGTAGTAGAATAGTAGCTCTGTAGGTATCCATTAGAACAACTCTAAATAGAGATAATAGAGTATCAACTCTAGAATTCAGTAGAGTAGTAGCTCTGATAGTCAACAGTATAGTAGCTCCATAGGTTAGAGTAGCAGTAGCTCAGAAGGTAATTTAGATCCCACACTTGCATCATTGATGCCATGAAGGAAAAGAAGTACGAGGGAGATTTATGACAACACACAACATGCTGATTTTGATGAAAATTTGGATTTTGCATTATTCACCTATAGTGATCCAACACACTTTGAGGAAGTGATGAAAGAATAGAAGTGGTGTAAGGCCATGGATGAAGAGTTGGATGCTATAGAGAAACCAAATATGGGAGTTGACTAATTTACCCGAGGATAAACAAGTGATTGGAGTGAATTGGGTCTACAAGACCAAGTGTACAACTGAAGATAAAATTGAAAGGCATAAGGCAAGGCTAGTTGTTAAAGGATACAAACAACAATCCAATATAGATTATGATGAGACATATGCACCAGTTGCAAGGCTGAAAACAATTTGGGAAGTCATATAAATTGTAACCCAACATCATTGGAAGGTATTTCAAATGGATGTAAATTCAGCCTTCTTAAATGGAGTGTTGAAAGAGAAGGTGTATGTGGAGCAACTGCCTGACTATGAAGTCCCAGGGCAAGAGAAAAAAGTGTATAGACTCCAAAAAACTCTTTATGTGATGAAACAAGCACCTCAGGCCTGGTACAACAAAATAGACTCCTACTTGTTGAGCAATGGCTTTAGCAAAAGAAACAGTGAGACCCCACTCTACATCAAAGCAGCTGAAGGTGATATTTTAATTGTTGTTTTGTATGTAGATGATCTGATTTTAACTAGTAATAGTGACAACTTGATTGTTGATTTCAAAGAGGTGATGAAGAATGAGTTTGAGATGACAGATTTGGGTTTTTTGAAGTATTTTCTCGGGATTGAAGTGCAACAAACAGAGCATGGAATATTCATTTAACAAAATAACTATGCCAAAAATATTTTGAAGAGGTTCAAAATGCAAAACAATAAACCTGCAGCAACACCAACAACAGGTCTAAAATTGCACATGGATGACAACAACAATGAAGTGAACCCAAACCTCTACAAAAGCATGGTTGGAAGTTTGATGTACTTGACATCAACTAGACCTGATTTGATGTATGTAGTAAGCTTAATTTCTAGTTTCATGGAGAAGCCTAAGGACACACATTGACAAGTAGGAAAGAGGATCTTGAGGTATATGAATGGTACAACAAGTTATGGAATTTTGTATGGTGCATCAAATGAGTTTAAGTTGGATAGTTTCATGGATAGTGATTGGGTAGGTAATGTAGATGATAGGAAGAGTACATCAAGATATGTGTTCCACATGGGATCAAGTGAAATTTCATGGGAATCCAAGAAGCAACCCATTGTCTCTTAGCACAGTAGAGGTTGACTTACATTGCAAAAAATGCAACTGCATGTCAAGATGTTTGGTTGAGAAGGATACTTGCATATTTGAGCGTCCAACAAGAAGACATCACAATCATACATTGTGACAATGTGTCTTCAATAGCTTTCACAAAAAACTCGGTCTTCCATGGACGAAGCAAGCACATTGAGATCCAATATCATTTGACAAGGGAATTGGTAGAACAAGGTGAGATTGAATTATAGTATTGTAGATCCGAGCAACAACTCATTGACATATTCACCAAGGCATTGCCAAAACATAGTTTTGAATGCCTAAGAGATAGGTTTGGAATTGTAGACAACTTCAAAGATCAACTCCAAGAGGAAATTGCATATTAGCAGTTGACTTCAGATTAAGGGGGAGTGTTCGGAATATTAATTAATCTGCAGCTAGCAGACATTCTCCCCTAACCCATGTAACTTGCAACAACCCAACGTATACCTATAGCCAGTTGACCTGCAATAGTTAATGTGTAAGGTAAATTTGAATTTTGAATTGTAGTGCTCCTTTTTGATTTTGAGAATGCAAAAAAATAAATAGAATGCATTTGTTAGTTTTTAGAAGTTATTTTTTGTATTGAAAAAGTTGAACCTGCAACAACAAAAGAAGGGAATGTTCAATTGAGACAATAACAATGAAGAAATGAATTTTATCAGATGTAGCGCAGTGAACATCAACAACTTCAGAACAATAATCAATTTATGTTTAGATGTGAGTGTAGCACTGGGTTAGGACAGTGGTCCTATATTGTATGAAGAATATTTTGTTCATGTAAAACATAGAATTTCCTCTATGTTTTTGTAATTTTTTGAAAAGCAAAGAAGGAATATATGAAAATCTATTTTTTGTGTGTCATAGTTTATGTTGTGGTGTCTCTATACATTGTTTTGTCTCTTCTATCAATCTTGTCACATTTGTTATATTGCACCCCTACCTGCCAACACTAAGTTGGATATTTGATAAACTTTGTAGAATCATATAACCTCTTGCAATCCAATTCTTATTTTGATTTCCTTTGTTTTCCTTGTAAGAAATGATCTACAAGAACATAATAGAATCCATGTCCGGCACAATTCATCACAAGCTTTTCAATACTACCATAAGGTCAAAAAATACGCCAACAAGGATTATATATACGGTTTCCACTTCTTCTAGATAACAAAAAAAATAATTCCTAGAACTTTGAGAAAAGAGAGACTACAAAGGAGGAAGTTTAGGAAGAACTCCCTTAGAAAATAGAGAAAATATGCTAAATCTTGCATGTGATTAGTGTTACCTAATTGTTAGCTTTCAGTTGAAATCAAGTAACTTAGTGTTTATTCTTCTGATGTTTTCGTTTATATATTTTAAAAGATAAACCTTAGTCTGCTAAGTCATCAATATACATGAAAGATATTGTCAAAAAATAGATTACATTTTATTCCAATGTTGCAATTACAAGTGAGAAAGAGAACCATATGTTTTACAAATGTAATCTTTATTGATAATCATGAAAGTGTAAATGTCCCTCACAAGTCAAGGGACTAGCTATCCTAATGTTGGTAAAGAAGAAATCATACACATATGGATACAAAATGAAAATTTCATATAACATGAAAATGGACCCATCATTGCCTGGCAGAATGGTGAATCCCATTGACTTGGCCTTGCATCATCTCTGCTACTCCATTGCTCTGCTTCTGTTTGAATCCCTCCTCACTGCTCCTAGGTTTCCTGCATTAAATTAAAACAATGCTATTAGAGCAATGAAAGATCCCTCATCAAAATTATATGCAAAACATCCATAAACGTGTGATTAAATGTCTACAAGCATTAAAATAGCAGCATACCATAAGTGTCCTTGAAAACAAGAAAGGAGTGATCAAACACACCTATGATATGCTTTGTTTATCTAACTATTTGTTCCTTGTGTAGATTTAGGACAAGTCTTGTTACTGTTCTGATTCAACTAATTACAACATGTGGGGTAAATGTGGCTCCCACAAGGGTAGAGGTTAGCATGTTGCCCTCTGATGTTGAAGAGGGATAGGAAATTGAGCAACTTGATCAAAGATATGCATGCTATTAATGCATTAAATAAACATGGAATCACACCAGTTAATCAAATTTCATTATCAGATTCAAAAGATGCAACACATGATGTGAGTTGTCAAGAAATTCATACTTCATATTTCATAGTGAATCAATCAATATGGCTGCCATCATGACAAGAGGAAGGTACATTTTGCTGGACATGTCTTTCAATCATCTTAAGTGGATCTGTGATCCATTTTATTAAAATAAGTAAATTATTTCAAAGATGCATCAAGTTCAATTATAGATGCATCAAGTTCAATTATGCATCTATTAAAATAATGAAGGAGAAATCAAGGCATGCCTGAAGCCATCATGAGGCATATGGGGCAACAAGAAGGACCAATTCAACGTACTGCCAAGTTCATCTCACTTCCACCCTATTGGAAAAGCACACATCACTTAGGATGGTGAGCTTTCAGGTCACCACCATAAGTGACATATGGCTGTTGAATAGGATTAAAGCAAAATGAATCAAATCATGAGGATATGGTGGAATATGAAATGCATGATTCCTTACTGTCAATTGTTGAAAAATGAGGTGTTTTATTAGCTTAATACTCTGTAAAACTTTAATATTGTTGATCTAAGTAAGCTTTTTCTTTGTTACATATATTCTTTGTGGGTGATTATCTTGATTAATCCATTTTACTGTTGTAGAATGTAGACATAAGTTGATAGAAGAACTAGACAGGATATTAGAAAGATTACACAAGATGTACCATGGAGAAATCCTTTCAGGAAAAAACTCCACCAAGAATTATTCAGTTATTCAATCTCTAAATTACAATAGCTTCAATTCTTGCTTGAGAATGCTTCTTCTGTCTTTACCAATCTTCTTCACACTTGCAATAACAATTATGAAAAATCTCTTCAACTTGAATGAGATATAGAGACAATATGCAACCTTATAATCTCCAAAAGATGATAATTACAATGCACAAGCTCAAGCCTTAAGAAAGGTACACCATATTGCTTCAAGTTGAGTTCTACCATGAAGACCAAAGCTTAGAACATGTGCTTTACCCATTTGGGCATCCCAAACTAAAGCTACAACTCATCCTTCTCTTCGGTGATAATTAAAAAGCTCTTCCTCAAAGATGGCACCCAAAAGAGGGTCCCACTTAACAGAGCCTTCATAAATATCTTATCATGCATTGGAGTTAATTCCAAGAAAGCATCTTGGGCACCCAAGTTGGCTCAAAGTGATTTCTTGTTAACTGAAACATTTACTCAACACCATTCATGCAAGAATGGTCATCCCCTATTAATTGGAGGTAGTCCCTATTATCTGTCATACAACTCAATGTTATTAGCCATGCATTCCAAGTTAACTGAAGTTAACTAACATACAACTGAACTAACTAAAGACAACTGAACTGAACCATAACTGAACTGAATTGAACTAAACTAAATTGAGTTGGTTCTGAACTAAACTGAACTGAACTAAACTAAACTGATTTGAACTGAACTGAACTGAACTTCATGCATGCAAACATCAAACCCTAACTCCTAGGATCTTTACATGCATTCAGAAGTGTTAACTGTTACTCTGTATAGTTAACTGAACACAAGGTGAGTGTCACCTTACCATGTGGGTGCCCCATGTGCCCCTATTATTTAGGAACTCACTATGGACGCCCTCACATGATATGTACATTTATAATTAATTATAAATGTCAATAACCATGATTATTTCATCAAATATTAATCTCATCTTATTCTTGGTGTTGTTGAACACATTCCAAGAATCTAGGAGATACATGAAATAATTAATGTTTATGATTTGCAATTAAATGGCATCCTATTTCCAACATCAATAACCTTTCAGAGTTGACAACGACAGTCCCAAGTGAATAATGAGGGCAACATAGGACAATGAGTTGAGGAGGAATGTCAAGACAGTCACAGTTAAATGAAGATCTATAAGACAGTCATAATAGTCTTATGAAGGATAACAACACAACAGTCATCATGAGCCATAGTCTATAGAAGTGTTGATGATTGTATCAAAGAACAAAGCAATGATGGTAGGAGAAATCATACAAAGTGACAAAAGCATAATGGTAATCTATAAACAACAATGACACAAATGTATACAAAATGACAATGATATATCATAGAAAAAAAGATGTTCTTAAAAGTACAGTCTTGCACAATCTTGTCATAGCAAACTGGAAATGTTTTCAAGTGTTTTAAAAATGCAAGAATGGAAAGAAATAGGGGGTCGAGCCATGCCCATTTTCAGTGGTCAAGAGATGTAAAATATGCATAGTTCCTTCACATTCAATGAAAGGTATTGATCAGGATAGCCATGTTTTTTTTCAGAGATGCCAAGCATCATGAAATACCCAGTTCCCGAAGGTGCCATGGATTTTTTTTTCAAAAAAGCACAAAAATGCAAAAAACCAGTTCACATTCTTGGCCGTGGCCTGAAGACTTTTCTTCTCTTCACAAATTATTATTTTCTTCACATAATCAAGAGGAAGCAATATGGGTTTGTTTGAAAATGAAGACATAGAGGGAAAAGACAGATTTAACAAGAATCATTCTACAAAAAATATCAACAAAAAGACTAGTAGTTCTTTCACAGCCATGAGCAAGAAGTTCAAATTCTCTTCACAAATAGCGAACCCACTTGGGGGTTTCTTTATTTAACTTAAGTACAAAATAAATTAAGTGTTTTCCTTGCTTTATTCTTAGTTTGGAGGATTGAAATGAGCTCTTTTTTACCAAAAGCCAGAAGATGGGGGTCGATTAAAAGCTTACCTAAGCTTTTACTCATTTTTCTTGGTTTGTGCAAGCTTCTATCACTTAATTCAAGCTTCTATTCGATCTTCAAGGAAACCTCATGGTGGCTAAGGAAAAAGAATAACAACATAAGAGAAAAATGGCACACAAAATAGTCAGAAAGACTCTATAGGCCACGACATTTTGTAGTCAAATAGCTTTACAAAAGTGAAAAAACACAGTTTTGATACCAAAGAATGCATTTTCTTGCTATCCCATGTGTTTCTCATCAAAAAATTTCCAAGAAACTAGTCAAGATCACCATATTCTGTGCAAAATACAAACCCTCATGGCGGCTAGGTGAACTGTCTAGAATGCTCGAAGTGAAAAATGAAATGCTTCTTCACATTTTTTCCCATTTTTCTGTTTAGGGTTAAAACCCTATCTTGGGAATGACCGATGGGAATTTTTTCCCCATTCTTTTAAAAATTTCAAACAAATTAAAACGTGGCAGGGGTTGAATGGTGACTTAGGCATTTTTATGCCTTATGTCTTTTTTTCATTTGCCTTGTCAAAAAATTGCGAAGTGTTTCAATATGAGACATGTAAAATGTGCCAAGTCCCACATGTATACCTTTGAACTTTGGTCATAATGGTGCCTTGAAAACTTTGTGAATGTGCCTTCCAAGAGGTGTGGAGTACCTAATGCCACATAGGACGAAATTTGAACCTTTGTTTTTCCTTGGAAAATCAGAGAATGTTGACATGTGTGGCATTGAAGTGCAAAATGAAGGTAAAGTATAAATGATCAAATGCCTTGGAGTTTCATTTTGTTTAATTCTTTTGAAAGCATTTTGATATTGCATTATATGTTTGCATTTTGTTTCAAAGTATAAAAACATCATTTAATGATTTTCTAATCACTTTGATATTATTCACATGCAAATATAATGTAATATAATATTGATGGTGGGGCCTTTGAAATGTAAATTGATTTGTTTAAGTGATGGATTATAAATAACTTAAATAGATTATCTTGTTTTAATGCAAATTAGTGCCTTGTGTTTTCAAAACACACATATTGCATGGGTCAAGGCTGGGAGACAAAATAATGACTTGTAGACATGAGGAGCGTGTGTGTGAGTGGTGCATTTGACTATTTTGGAGAAACATGTGCTATTTTGGAGGCTTTTTTTCACACTTTTGGCATGACTATGGTCTTGGCTTGACCTTGGAATATTTGGAGGACTTTTTGGAGTGATTTTAGAAGGTTCTTTTTTGGCCTCATTGCTACATCCAAACAAAACCGTCTAGATGGACATGTGTGAGGGGATTTGATGGGTTTTGCTTAAGTATCTTCATTTTGGCATTTTGGAGGGAGTTCTTTCTTTCTAGTAGAGTGATAGCTTTGGTTTTTTGGAGTTATTTTTTAGCATGGAGCAGTATTGTAAGTCAGATGGACATGTTATATAGTGAGTAACTTTGAAATCAATAAAATAGAGCATTTTATCTTCTCATTTCATGTTTCATAGTATGTTATTAGTGATTGATCAATTTGTTTTGTGAAATTTATCCTTCCTTGCAAACTTGTCTCATGTTTAGACATCTGTTTAGCAAAATAGGCATGTTAACAGGTTATAAGTTGTGTTAGTTAATAGTGTTGTTAGTTGTGAGACCTTTTGTTTCCTTCTAAAAGTCTTGTTTAGAAACCTTATAAATTATTTATGTGAAATGCATATGAAAATGAGTTGTGTAAGTAGAGTTTTATGACATTGTTTTTGAATGTGATAGGTTGTTATCAAGTCCTATTTGGTTTTTGGTGTATCACCTTAGGTATTTTCAGTTAATGTTCATGTTTTGTGTCTTTCTTACCCTTTACCTCAGAAATTAGTAGTTAGGTGGCATCAAAACGGGAGCCAACCCATAATCTAGAGGTCTGCTTTCGAATAGGACACCCACAACCTAAAAGCAGCCCCATGTTACATCCAAACCTGCTAAATTCATTAGGGGTGCAAATTTGAATCACTAATAGTTTTGGCATGCCTGGTGGGACCGTGAACTACTTCTTAGTTCATTTCAAACATTTTATTGCTGTTGTTTGGTGTGTACAATAGTATTGTCATCCTTTTGGAGGATTTTTCTTTACATACTTGGCGACTCTAAGAAGTTTTACTGGTTTTAGTATGATCAAGTGCTGGTTAGATTCAAGTAAATCATATTTTTTCTCATTTTCCAACTTCTGAATGAATAAACATGTCCATATTTCATGGAAACATGTCATATCACCCAACATATCATGAAAATGCCAATTACCCACCATTCCATGAAAATCATGCATGTATGATCTCTTACCAACCATACCACATTGAACAACTTGTTGGTTTTATTTCAAATAATCTTGTAACAACAAGTGACCATCATCCTCATTATGTTTCTCACCCTCCCACTTGTGCTCAATCTCAATATCAACCAGTATTTTCCTAGAACCAGCCTCAAGGAGGATATCTTGTTCCAAAACAACAGTCCTATTGTCATTCATAGCCCCAAAATGCTAATGATATGGGGATTAGAAATATTGATAGTATATTGCTAGATTTTCATAGGCAGATGGATGAGATCAATAAAGAATAAGAGTATCAAATGCAGAAATGAGAGGTTGACATGTATCAGGAGGAATTAGCCTACTAGACATACATTCAAGAGCAGGAGATGGAGATTCAAAGGAGACAACATGAGGAATGTCTTGCAAAGCAGATAGTTGCAAAGGAATGCCAATTAAGGTATGAAACCCAGGCAACCCCTTCTTTTCCTAGCTTCAACTCAATTCCTCCTACAATGTTGAATCATCCTTTGAGTGAAAAGGTTCCCAAGTACAAGTTCCCTAGCTTTAGACAAGAAGAACCTATTGAGCCATTGAGTGACCCTACCAATGAGCCTTCTACCCATAGATTTCCAAGTTGGAAAGGGCCATCTGCTCTACCTCGTGAGGTTCCTCTGTCTATCATGCAATTGGAACCATGCTCTAAAATCCACAAAGAAAAAGAAGAGCAGACCCTTGGCCCACATAGCTCACTCAACATGGAGGAGACTAGGAGTGTGAACTTGTTGCTTTTAGCTATGAAGGAATATAGGCTATAGCTGCTGAAGGCTGAATAGGAGAAGATTTATCAAAATGTTTTTTGCAATGTTTTAGCTAATGATCCTCTTGCTATTGTCAAGGATAGTGAAAATGTTCCATCAGGATAGCAGGTTGAGGAAGTGGAAAAGGATATTGCAGAGGACCAACCTTTAGTTTGGATTGACAAATTACTTGCTTTTGTCGACAAGGATGAAGATTCAAAGCAACAAGAAGACATCAAGCAGTATGGTGAGTTGCAGGTTCAAGAATCAGGACAACAGCCTGAAGAGGTTGAAAAAGGTGATGTAGGCCATGATTTCATAACTTCATTTGATGATCTTCCATGCTTCATTGAGCATGATGAGGAGGGAATGAATCTGGTCATAAGTCAACAACATGAGGTTGAAGGCCTTGAAGTTTATTTCCTCAAGAGAGTTTCCATGAGCTCAATATCAATCCTCCTACAAAAAAATGCAATGAAAAGCGTGGAGAGGATTTGTTTCAATCTGAAATTAAGTTTTTCTGCTCATGTCTAGATGCTATGCCAACATATTTGGAGGAAGATTATGAAGAACAACTAGAACAGGAAGTGGAGGTAACCATGTTTAGCCCCTTTTGTATCAATAAATCAATAGAATTAGACATGGAGCTAGAGGAAGAATGTTGTCTTGGTGAGGATGAGTTTATACCCTCAAATAAAAAACTTCCCATGGAGTTGATTTGCATAATCTTAGTGAGTAGACTCCTTTCTGGTGTACAGAGGAGCTTGAGGTTTTTGCATTGATTGAAAGTGTGCTGGAAGAGGCCGTCTCATTATTTGGACATTTTCTTTCCTCCTTTGAAAAGGAAAATTATGATCTGAGTATTCAGGAGGTTGAGTTATATGCAAGTTTTGTTTGGGTTGAACAAGAACAAAGGCTAGATACTACTCTTCAAGATCCCAATTAGGAAGTCAATAATAAAAGTTCAACCTTTTTCATTTCAAGAGGCTATCCCATTAGATATTTAGCCAGTTTGGAGGCCATTGAAGTACTAGAGATCATGCTTGCACCCAAGTATGAGGATGCAATTGAAGAAGAAGATGATTTTGGAGTTGCAGTTGAAGGCGATTGAATTTAGATCACCTATCTAGTTCAAGACAACAATATGCATGATCGTTTTCAAGGTGCAAGTAAGTTTATTTGCATTTTTTATGAAATGCTGCAATAGTCTATTGAATATTTGCACGTGTTTCATATTCTTTCAACAATGCATAATCATGTAATGCATTAGTTGTTGATTAAAAATGGGTGTTATTTTGCAAAGCCTGTTAATGGTTTTGTTTGACCAACTTCTTTGCTAGTTAGAGTAGGCTAGTGTAGTTTCATTTCAGATGCTTTTCAATTTTCCCTAAGTGTTGTTCAACACAACTAGGTAGTTTTCATTCTGCAGTGTTGGGTTTTGAATAAGTTTTCAAAGTGTCTCTTGCTGGTTTAGTGAGTTATAACAACATTCAATGCTGTTTTCAAGTGGCATCAGCCTTTAGATGACCCTATGCCCAATGGATAAGCTTTAGGTAGCTGGTTGAGATGTTTTGCAAGCAAACATATAGTAGATGTTGCCAAAAATGTTACCTGATTTTTAGCTTTCAATTGAAATCAGGTAACTTAGTGGTTATTCTTTTGATGTTTTCGTTTATACATTTTAAAAGATAAACCTTAGTCTGCTAAGTCATCAATATGCATGAAAGAGATTGTCAAAAAAAAAATTACATTTTATTGCAATGTTGTAATTACAACAAGTGAGAAAGAGAACCATGTGTTACAAATGTAATATTTATTGATAATCATGAAAGTGTAAATGTTCCTCACAAGCCAAGGGACTAGCTATCCTAATGTTGGTAAAGAAGAAATCATATGCATATGGATACAAAATGAAAATTGCATATAACATGAAAAGGGACCCGTCATTGTTTGGTGGAATGATGAATCCCATTGACTTGGCCTTGCATCATCTCCGTTGCTTTGCTTCCATTTGAATCCCTCCTCGTTTCTCTTAGGTTTCCCGCATTGGATTAAAATAACGTTGTTAGAGCAATGAAATATCCCTCATCAAAATTATATGAAAAACATCCATAAATGTGTGATCAAATATCTACAAGCATTAAAATAACAACATTGTTGTCTTTCAGTTGTTTATGTGCTAGTTTTTCCTTGATGTCAAAAGTGGTTGGTTTTCTGATATGAGAATCTATGTGATGATATGCTTGATGGATGTTGACAGAATGTATTCTCCAATTGGGTGTTCCATATAAATGTTGCTGACAGTTGAACATATACATTTGAGGACATGCATTTGTTTCAGGTATATGGCAGGATTATTCAGTTATATATGATGACTCCAACTTACTTGTTTGTGCATCATCAGTTTGCGTAATTGTCTTGGTGAAAATTTGGTAACACTGTGGCAAAAATTTGATATAACCTTGGTTTGGATATATACTTTTCCATGGATACATATGACACTTTGTTTGGATACATTCTTTTTGGATACATTCTTGTATATGGACTTTCATATGTGGTTCTCACAGTGCTTCCATCAATGTGTATCATGATTCATTTGAATATGGGCTCTTGATACTCTTAATATATGCATGTTGGTACTAACAATAATTATCTTTCAGGAAGCTACAAGGCAGGATTTTACATGATAACATTGGTTTTTGATAAGGTATTTTTGAATCCATGGACAATAACATACATACTTTGGAAAGGTATACATTTGTAGGTTCAAGTTTGATTATGCATATTTCTATTGCATATCTCATGGCTTTGACTTGGCATTGTTAGTAATCGGGTTTTATGGTTCACATTGTGTATTACACATAGTGTATTTTTGGCGTACACTCAGGCTTATCATATTACATATAGTTCATTTGAACTTTTGCTTGTATCAGCTTTGATATGATTGTCGACATTGGTTATTATATTGGAACTATGTTTATTTGTGTCGGCTTAGCATAAAGTATTGAATACTTTATCTTGGATAGTCGAAGGAAGAGAATGACATTGTAGTATTCATGACTCACGTGGACAATAATGAACATATGGATAGTGTGACTTGGAAATTGAGATGGTAATTATGTTGTCGGTATTATTAGACATGTGCACGAAATTCAAATGATATAGAATATCATTTCATTCAGATTTGAAATTATTATGCACTTGAGTTTGGTATTCGTTTGAATGAAGGAATAGGAAAAAATGAGTTTGTAATTATCATTTGGTGAAGGTGAAACCCTATCCACCATTGGAATAATTGCAGACCTATTTCTTTGATTAGCCAAAATGGAAAATGGATATTTTTGAGATTGAGAATAGTGTGGAGAGATGGATTTACAACATAGTCAACTAGAGGGAGTGAGAAAGAATGGTGTTGCTAGGTAGTTATGGAAGCTCAGTCAATGAAGTATGCAACCAAACAGTTATGGCTAAAATATTTCTTTGGTTAGTTTTTGGTTTCTACCCACCGTGAACCAGGTAACACAATGTTGGGTCATTGGGAACATCTTGACAGGTTATCATGTTACTCATTTAGTTTCTTCCATCATTTATTTGCAAATTTTGTTAATACGGGTTTTGGATTTGTTATTTAAAGAGAAGATTAATGATGTTGATTTTGTGAATAATTTGTTGATAATGTTTTTGTTAAGGAATCTATTTGAAGAGGTTGGTTAACAATTTTGTAGGGTTCCTGATGATTCTTCTCTCGGGCTATAACTGAATACTTATCTATTTTTAGCTGAAAATTGGTAAAAGGGTTTATTATTCAAAAACCATAACTCGAGATGGTTTTTACAGTTACAAAAACTATATGCAGAGATTATGTAAAGAAGGGCCTTTGGTATTTTTGAGGATGAATCGGTGAAGAGAAGAAGAGACTTTATGAGTACTCTTTAAGTGAAATAGAAAGTTGTTCTATATTGAAAATCTGTTTATTCTTTGAGAAGATGTTGATGTACAAAATTATTCAATGGGCTTATTGAAAATATTTTATAGTCTTCAATTGTAATTCTAGAGTTGAAAATCTGCACTTCTAGGGTTCTTGTAGGATGCTATAACTATGATGTGTTAAAAGGGGATGGTGCTCCTTGGAATGGGTGTTCCTAAATCTGTAATGGAGTTGGTGCTCCTATAATATTGTAAAAGGAGTTGGTGCTCCTAAATGTGAAAGAGTTGGTGCTCTAAGTGAATAAAGGAAATATTTTTCAAGTAGTTTTTAATACCCCAAGAGGGTTTTTCCACTCAGGATAAAATTATGTTTTATGTGGTGATTTTATGTGTTTGATTTTGATATGTTGTTAGTCTTTCATATTTATCATTGTTATGCCACATTTCATATCAATCATTCATATCTATCAATGCACATTTCATGCATAAAAGGTTCTAGTATTAGTGTGAGCTCTGATATATGTGAAAGTATTAAGTCCATCCTTTGTTAATGTTTCATGTTTAATTTATGTTTCATGAAAATACAATGTTGTTCATCCACAAGTCAAATTTAAAAGTCAAGTTCACTTCACATATCTGTCATTTGTTTTCTTGGTAAAGAAGCAAACACAAAGTCTTGTTTTTTGAAAAAGTTTGACTTTCATAAATCATTGATTCACCTCCCCTCTCAATGATTTCAATCTTCCAACAAGCATACAATAAGTGTCCCTGAAAACAAGAAAGGAGTGATCAAACACACCTATGTTATGCTTTGTTTATCTAATTGTTTGTTCCTTGTGCAGATTTAGGACAAGTCTTGTTACTGTTCTGATTCAACTAATTATAGCATGTGGGGTAAATGTGTCTCCCACAAGGGTAGAGGTCAACATGTTGCCCTCTAATGTTTAAGAAGGATAGGAAATTGATCAACTTGATCAAAGATATACATGCTATTAATGCATTAAATCAACATGGAATCACACTAGTTGATCAACTTTCATTATCAGATTCAAAAGATGCAACACATGATGTGAGCTGTCAAGAAATTCATACTTCATCTTTCGTAGTGAATCAATCAATATGGCTGCCATCATGGCAAGAGGAAGGTACATTTTGCTGGACATGTCTTTCAATCATAGTAAGTGGATCTGTGATCCATTTTATTAAAAGAAGTAGATGATTTAAAAGATGCATCAAGTTTAATTATAGATGCATCAAGTTCAATTATGCATCTATTAAAATAATGAAGGAGAAATCAAGGCATGCCTGAAGCCATCATGAGGCATATGGGGAAGCAAGAAGGAATAGTTCAAGGTATTGCCAAGTTCATCTCACTTCCACCCTATTGGAAAAACACACATCACTTAGGATGGTGAGCTTTTAGGTCACCACCATAAGTGACATATGGCTTCCCAATAGGATTAAAGCAAAAGGAATCAAATAGTGAGGATATGGTGGAATATGAAATGCATGATTCCTTATTGTCAATAACCTTTCAGAGTTGACAACAACAATCCCAAGTGAATAATGAGTGAAACATAGGACAAGGAGCTGAGGAGGAAGGTCGAGACAATCATAGTTAAATGAAGATTTATAAGATGGTCATAATAGTCTTATGAAGGATAACATAACAACAGTCATCATGAGCCATAGTCTATAGAAGTGTTGATGATTGTATCAAAGAACAAAGCAATGATGGTAAGGATAGTCATACCGAGTGACAAAAGCATAATGGTAATCTATAAACACCAATAACACCAATAACACCAATGTATACAAAATGAAAATGATATATCATAGAAAAATAGATGGTGTTAAAAGTACTGAGTAGGCAATAGAGAAAGTTCCTTCCAGTTCATTGTATGATAGTCATGGATTGTAGATATTGCAAATAAGAGACAACACAAGCATGAGTATAGTCATGAGAGGACTGATATTAAAGTCAACTTCTCAATGAGACCATGATATGATAAGTACAATGATTAAAATTATGAGCCATGTATCATTTATACCAAGCCAAGTCTTATGTAACATTAAAAAGTTTTTTGAAGACAACAGATTTCCATTGTATGGCATCCAATGGAATATGATGAGTCTAGAAATAAAATTGTAAAATTAATATGGGTTGCCATATTGATGTTTTATATTTCTAGGAAGGGCTTGTTATTGGGTGAATATCATCAGTTTCAATTGGCTCAGAGAAACTGATGGTGGCCTTAGGTGAAGATTGTCTCTCAAAACTTGGTCATGTTCTCTCATAACAGAGATAACAAGGATACAAAGGGTATTGAATTAAAAAAAAATACATAAGTGACAAGTGCAGTCAACAAACACCAAAGGGGTTGAATGTACCATTCCTAGAGATGATGGATCATTAGCATCATATGTTGAATTTAAGCATAAGTCTAAATGTTTCATTCAAGGACCAAGAGAACATTAAGGAAAATATGGAGGACAACCAATAATAAGAGAAGTATGTGACTGTCTTTAAAAGGTGCAAGTTATGGTCACAAGAAGACAATCCATACATTGAGCTTAAAACCACTACATGCCTATAGGTGACTACTATAGAGATTTAGTGCATGAGGGTATGGTGGTAAGGTCATGTTTAAGAAGGAAAACCTTTTGATTGAAAGAGGTGAAAAGCTAGCTATCATTGGTCCAAGTGAATGTTGAGTTACCTTTAGTGTGTGATCTCACATGATCAAAAGAAGAAAATGTTAGAGAAGCATCAGAAACAAGTTTTCCATTACCATCAGATGCCAACAAAGAATTGCAAGGCAATTCTTCAAACAAGCTATGAGTTAGTGAATCACCAGGAGAAAATGTAGATATTGGCCATATGACCAACTTATTAAAGGAAATGGAAACCAACAGTCATGATGCACAATGTTGAATATCAAGCACAGGGACAGGCATCACAATCATGAGTCATATGAAGAGCATCTAAAACAATACACTAAAGACCTCAATCCATTTTGGAGAGTGTATTTGAGTGCAACAATAGAACTTTTCTATCAAAATAGATAATTCAAAGTAAAAGCAATGAGGGCATCCAACTATGCTACAACCACGCATACATTTTAAATGTAAAGATAGTGCATTCTTTACTTTTTTTTCATTTGAGATAGGATTACAAGACAGTCAAGCCACAATGAGGGACAAGCAAACAGTGAAGGTAACCTTCAAATGATTGTAGTAAATGATGAAGAGAGCACTCAATATCTAGAGACAATGATAAAGTGCATGATAATCTTTCAAATAATAACAAGAATGTAGAAAATCAAAACAAACAGAGCCTTCATGATTCTCAAGAATTGCAGAATGGAAAATAAGTGTAGTTCTTTGACTCATACCCGTACTATGCAATGGAATTGAATCATTTACAACTATTCATTCTTTACGGGGCAACATTTTATTGTGGAACAGGGGTGGTTCTTGTTTCAGCTGATCTCTCTCTCATGAAATCTCATTCACATTATGATCTTGCACAATCTTGTCACAACAAACTGGAAATGTTTTCAAGTGTTTTAAAAATGCAGGAATGGAAAGAAACAGGGGGCCGAGCCATTCCCATTTTTAGTGCTCAAGAGATATAAAATATGCATAGTTCCTTCACATTCAATGCAAGGTATTGATCAGGATAGCCATGTTTTTGTTTCAGAGATGCCAAGTATCATGAAATACCTAGTTCTAGAAGGTACCATAGAGTTTTTTTCAGAAAAGCACAAAAATGCAAAAAACCAGTTCACATTCTTTGCCACGGCCTGAAGACTTTTCTTCTCTTCACAAATTATTATTTTCTTCACAAAATCAAGAGGAAGCAATCTGGGTTTGTTTGAAAATGAAGATATAATGGGAAAAGACAAATTTAACAAGAATCATTCTACAAAAAATATCAACAAAAAGGCCAATAGTTCTTTCATAGCCATGGCCAAGAAGTTTAGATTCTCTTCACAAACATCGAACCTACTTGGGGGTTTCTTTATTTAACTTAAATGCAGAAGAAATTAAGTTTTTTCCTTGCTTTATTCTTAGTTTGGAGGCTCAAAATGAGCTCTTTTTTACCAAAAGCCAGAAGATGGGGGTCGATTAAAAGCTTACCTGAGCTTTTACTCATTTTTCTTGGTTTATGCAAGCTTCTGTCACTTAATTCAATCTTCTATTCGAGCTTCAAGGAAACCTCATGGTGGCTAAGGAAAAAGAATAACAATAGAAGAGAAAAATGGCAAACAAAATAGTTAGAAATACTCTACAGGTCGTGGCATTTTGCACTCAAATAGCTCCAAAAAAGTGAAAAAAAAAAGTTTTGATACAAAAGAATGCATTTACTTGCTATTCCATGTGTTTTTCATCAAAAAATTGCCAAGAAACTAGTCAAGATCACCATATTGTATGCAAACTGCAAACCCTCATGGTAGCCAATTGAACTTTCATGATTGCTCAAAGTGAAAAATGAAATGCTTCTTCACATTTTTTCCCATCTTTTTTGTTTAGGGTTAAAAACCTATCTTGGGAATGGCCGATGGGAATTTTTTCCCATTCTTTTAAAAATTTCAAACACATTAAAATGTGGTGGGGGCCGAATGGTGACTTAGGAATTTTTATGCCTTATATCTTTTCTTCATTTTCCTTGTCAAAAAATTGCCATGTGTTTCAATATGAGACATGTAAAATGTGCCAAGTCCCACATGTATGCCTTTGAGCTTTGGTCATCATGGTGCCTTGAAAACTTTGTGAATGTGCCTTCCAAGAGGTGTGGAGTACCTGATGCCACATAGGACGAAATTTGAACCTTTGTTTTGCCTTCGAAAATCAGAGAATGTTGACATGTGTGGCATTGAAGTACAAAATGAAGGTAAAGTATAAATGATCAAATGCCTTGGAGTTTGATTTTGGTTAATGCTTTTGAAAGCATTTTGATATTGCATTATATTTTTACATTTTGTTTCAAAGTATAAAACATCATTTAAGTGATTTGCTAATCACTTTGATATTGTTCACATGCAAATATAATATAATATAATATTGATGGTGGGGATTTTGAAATGTAAAGTGATTTGTTCAAGTGATGGATTATAAATCACTTAAATAGATTATCTTGTTTTAATGCAAACTAGTGCCTTGTGTTTTCAAAACACACATATTGCATGGGTCAAGGCTGGGAGACAAAATAATGACTTGCAAACATGAGGAGAGTGTGTGAGTGGTGCATTTGACTATTTTGGAGAAACATTTGCTATTTTGGAGGTTGTTTTGTCACACTTTTGGCATGACTATGGTCTTGGCTTGACCTTAGACTATTTGGAGTAATTTTAGAACTTTTTTTTTGGCCTCATTACTACATCTGACCAGAACCTTCTAGATGGACATGTGTAAGGGGATTTGATGTTTTTTGCTTAAGTATCTTCATTTTGGCATTTTGGAGGGAGTTCTTTCTTTTCAGCAGAGTGATAGCTTTGGTTTTTTGGAGTTATTTTTTAGCATGGAGTAGTATTGTAACTCAGATGGACATGTTATATAGTGACTAACTTTGAAATCAATAAAATAGGGCATTTTATCTTCTCATTTCATGTTTCATAGTATGTTGTTAGTGATCGATCAATTTGTTTTGTGAAATTTATCTTTCCTTGCAAAATTGTCTCATGTGTTAGACATCTGTTTAGCAAAAAATGCATGTTAACAGGTTATAAGTTGTGTTAGTTAATAGTGTTGTTAGTTGTGAGACCTTTTGTTTCCTTCTAAAAGTCCTGTTTAGAAACCTTCTTATAAATTATTTATATGAAATGCATGTGAAAATGAGTTGTGTAAGCAGAGTTTTATGATATTTTTTTTGAATGTGATAGGCTATTATCAAGTCCTAGTTGGTTTTTGGTGTATCACTTTAGGTATTTTCAGTTAATGTTCATGCTTTATGTCTTTCTTACCCTTTACCTCAGAAATCAGTAGTTAGGTGGCATCAAAATGGGAGGCAACACATAATTTGGAGATCTGCTTTCAAATAGGATAGCCACAACCTGAAAGAAGTCCCATGTTACATCCAAACCTGCTAAGTTCATTCATAGCTTGGCATTAGGGGTGCAAGTTTAGATCACTAACAGTTTTGGCATGCCCGGTGGGATCGTGAACTGCTTCTCAGTTCATTTCACACATTTTATTGCTATTGTTTGGTGTGTACAACAATAGTCTCAATCTTTTGGAGGCATTTTCTTTACATACCTGGTGACTCCGAGAAGTTTTATTCGTTTTAGTATGATCAAGTGCTGGTTAGATTCATGTAAATTAGATTTTTTCTCATTTTCCAGCTTTTGAATGAATAAACATGTCCATATTTCATGGAAACATGTCATATCACCCAACATATCATGAAAATTCCAATTACCCACCATTCCATGAAAGTTATGCATGCATGACCTCTTATCAGCCATACCACACTGAACAACTTGCTGATTTTATTTCAAATAACCTTGTGACAACAAGTTACCAACATCCTCATTATGTTTCCTGCCCTCCCACTCATGCTCAATCTCAATATCAGCTAGTATATGCCCAAAACCAACCTCAAGGAGGATATCTTGTTCCAAAAAATAGTCGTATTCTCATTCACAACCCAAAAATGTTGATGATATGGGCATTAGCAATATTGAAAGTATATTGCTAGATTTCCGTAGGCAGATGGATTAGATCAATAAAGAACAAGAGTATCAAATGTAGTAATGGGAGGTTGACATGCATTAGGAGGAATTAGCCTACCAGGCATACATTCAAGAGCAGGAGATGGAGATTCAAAGGAGACAACATGAGGAATGTCTTGCAAAGTAGATAGCTATAGAGGAATGCCAACTAAGGTATGAAACCTAGGAAACCCTGTCTTTTCCTAGCTTTAGCTCAATTCCTCCTGCAATGTTGAATCATCCTGTGAGTGAAGGTTCCCAAGTACAAGTTCCCTAGCTTTAGACAAGAAGAACTTGTTGAGCCATTGAGTTACCCTACCAATGAGCCTTCTACCCGTAGATTTCCAAGTTGGAAAGGGCCATTTGCTCTACGCCGTGAGGTTCCTCTGTCTATCATGCAATTGGAACCATGCTCTAACATCCAAAAAAGCAAAAGAAGAGTAGATCCTTGGCCCACATAGCTCACTCAACATGGAGGAGACTAGGAGTGTGAACTTGCTGCATTTTGCTATGGAGGAATACAGGCTACAGCTGCCAAAGGTTGAATAGGAGAATATTTCTCAAATTTTTTTTTGCAATGTTTTAGCTAATAATCCTCTTGCTATTGTCAAGGATTGTGAAAATGTGCCATCAGGACAATAGGTTGAGGAAGTGGAAAATGATATTGCAAAGGACCAACCTTTAGTTTGGATTCATAAATTACCTGCTTTTGTCGACAAGGATGAAGATTCAAAGCAACAAGAATACATCAAGTAGTATGGTGAGTTGCAGTTTCAAGAATCAGGACAACAACTTGAAGAGGTTGAAAAAGGTGATGTAGGCCATGATTTGATAACTTCATTTGATGATCTTCCATGCTTCATTGAGCATGATGAGGAGGGCATAAATCTAGTCATAAGTCAGCAACATGAGGTTGAAGGCCTTGAAGTTTTATTTCCTCAAGAGAGTTTCCATGAGCTCAATTTCAGTCCTCCTACACAAAAATACAATGAAAAGCATGAAGAGGATCTGTTTCAAGCTGAAATTGAGTTTTTTTGCTCATGTCTAGATGCTATGCCAACATCTTTGGAGGAAGATTATCAAGAGCAACATATTATTTAATTGTGAAATATTTGCATTAAGCTTTAAAACTTATATTAATGGAAGTGGAAAAAGAAAGTTGCCATCAAATTGGAAAAATGCAATGTAAATGGAAATAGAAATTTCCATCCAATTGGCAAATGAATATTTATTTTTCTTCTACAAGATAAGTGAGATTTTGGAGACTTTCATTTGGATAAATGAATATTGCAAACTTTTCTTGAATCAACAAAATACTATTCTACAAAATTTTGTTCTTTGCTTTTCATTAGCGGACCTAGAATTCTTCTCCATCTTTTGATATCTAATAAACTTTAATATGTAGAAATATGTTGGTAAGGTTGTCATTATATCACAAGGAGGCATGTTCTCTTAGGTCAACCTAGGGAAATGTGTACGAATGGTCATAAACAACAATATTTAATCATACAAATTCTCATACAAATGTTTGTGCATAATTAGCTTCCTTTTAGTTCATCAATTGAAGTGTGTAGATGCAAAAGATAAGAATATAAAGCTCTCAAATCCTTAGATGCCAAAAATTAATGGATTGAATGTATTTAAATACAAGAAAATGAGAACACATTAGAAAAATTTAGACTAATCTTTCGCTAGAAAAGGAGTAAAGGTGGAAATTAGTTAAATTTGAATTTAAGATTTTGAATTAGAATGGGATGAGTCCATGACTATGAGGATAATCTTGTGACCATGAACTAGTTTCAAGACATGAAAGGAGCTATAGATTTCAATAGATAATATGTGTATAGAAAAGAGTGCGAGCATAAGTGTGATAAATAATTGAATATCCAGTTGAATGTATAAGAGTGTATAACATACAAAACTAAGATAAATGGGTAAATCTATGGGAATGTGTAAGAGTCCCAACTTTGCACAAAATTATGACACGTGTCAATATTTCTATGTATAAAATCAATATTCTCAAATGAGCACAAAACTAAATGGTAAATGACATGTTTGTATACAAATTTGATTATGATGTAAATAAATAAAGAATACAAGTTTGGAATTGTGTCACACTTTTATAGAGAAAATAACCACATGAATACAAATTTTCAACTTGGACTGCTAAGTGACTTGTATGTTTTAAATTTTAAAATACTACAAACTGATGAAAGATAGAACTCTTAATGTAGTTTATGTTTATAGTTTTATAAAAAAATAAAAATAAAATTAGTTGGATATTTTTTTTTATAAATTTAGGAGAATATTTTTAATGGTTATTTTTTATAAAAAGAGTGAGGTCCTTATGATATTGAGAATAAATAAAAAAATTCTTTGATATTTTTTTCATTTAGATAACTTGATAATCTATAGCATGGAATTGTTTTTTTATGAGTTTATATTTTTAAAATTTTAAAAAATTAATTCAACTCAAAATGTTATAGTTTTGATTGGACATTAAATTTTTTCTTATTTTGTATAATTAATAAAAAAATTATACCTTCTTAGAGATGCTTCTTTCTTTTAGTGTGTTATATCTTTAAAAAAAATAAATCTATTTTAGTATATTTTAATTTCTAATCAACATCATGTTTGATTATAATAACTTGTATATAATTAAAAAAGTATATAGCAAAACTATTCCAAATATATGAAAAAAGTCATACTAAAACTAATCCAAATATATAAAAAAATTAAATTCTAGACTTTGAGCTCTACGAAATAGTATTTTTAGATTTTCATGAAAATACCCTTCAAATAAATTTGAAAGTTGAAGTAGAATTTTTAGTAAGAAAGGGGGTTCACTATGCCACTTAGACACTTTTAACAAAAAAATTCCATTTTGATTGACATAGTTTTTGTTTTTATTTCTTTTTTGCATGGAGTAAATTATTTTATAAAAAATACTATAGAAAGAGGTGTTCAAACCTAATGTACATGTATTTTAAAGTAGAAATATAATTAATTAATTTATAATAAATGCAATTTTTGTTTTAAAATAATTTTAAATAATGAATATTGATTTTAAAATTATTTCAAACACATACAATGATGTTGATTTTAAAATTATTTATTTTTAATAGTAATATTTATATGAAGTCATTTTATATCAATTAAGTATTGTATAAAAAAGATATTTCATTTCAAAGGATTATGCTTGTGTAACCATATTAGACAAAGAATAAAAAAATAAATTAATTAAAATTGTAATTAAATTTAAATTTATTTTTAATTATTATAGTGATGGAAAATATATCCCTTTTTCTCACTTAATTAGGGAATAATTGATAAAATGAGCTAAGTGATGCCTTAATTTGGTGTTGTAATATGTTTTACATATTCACATTAAGTTTTGGACCCTTTTAGTTAAATTTGCTTCTTTATGCTTCGTCCTATTTTGCATTCACAAACCTATTAAACGCATTTTTTTGAGGATAATCTCGACATTTAACAAATGAAAAATTATAATTTAATGTTTGAGGTTATGTGTTCTAGATTTAGGGATCGGATCATACGCCTTGGGCATATGAGTTCCACTTTAACCAAGACCTATTTTAAATAAAATTCTTGGTGGGATTTTATTATCCTAGATCTGATGTTAGCTTGTAGTGTTGTAATTTCAAGAATTTGGCAAAACAAGTATAAATACAGGTTATTTTACGTTTCACCTAGAATTTTGGAGTCAAGAATCCTAAATTCCACAAGAGCATTATAGAGTATTCAAGAGAATTCAGGGAGGCATTCAAGGGTAGATTTGTAGAAGATTATTGCAACAATCAAGATCCATATTATCATGTCAAAGATGTAAGTGCATCATGCATTTGTTGGTTCTAATGGGTTGATGTAGCATTCAAGATCTAATCAAGTGTTCAAGCCATTATCCTATTCAAGTTTCATGATCAAGATCTACACTCATTGAGGCCACTTCATGCTAGTTCTTAGATTTGCAATCCAAGGTTTCAATAGGGTTTGGTGAGTTCTTACATGCATTTTTCCATTCATCATTCCTTCATTCTTTTCTATTTCATTTCAAGGTTTAATTACCAAAACAGGGTTTGACCAAGGAAAACCCACATTCCCTAACAAAATAGTATTTTTCTCTCTTGATGTGTGTTTGTAGATCTAAGTGAATTGGAGCTTGAAGATCCTTTGAAGGAATAGCTGCAAAAGTTGTCATAAGAAGTTGTCATGGATCACGAAAACTTAGATCTGGAGCAAGATATCTAACTTATTTACATGAAATCAATGAGAAAGTGCTTATTTAATCCATCTTCAAAGGCTCACAAAGTTTCAGTTCAAAATTTTGCTCCTAGGACACTTTTAACTTTTTTAGGACACTTTACAACTGTCTAGGCATATGAGTCCCAATACAACCTTTTTTCTAGATTTCTGTAGATCTTGAAAAGTCATCAGGAGATTCCATATCCTACCCATAAACCCTAGACTGGGACTAAATAACCCATCTTGACATATGAGTCCCAATGCACTTCAAAAAGTAGAATTTCAAGGTTATAGGCCTTGCTTTGACTCCATCATTCTTCCAGGTACCCTTCTATTTTATTCTCTTTTATCAATCTAATTTCATGCTCTTAAGTTTCTATGGTTTTATGCATAGAGTTTGCATTTATTCTTTGAAGCTTCATTTAATGGTGAACCCCTATTTAATCACACCCAAGGGAACCACCGAATTCCTTCCCTCAATCAAGCCACTTGGTTGCAAGATCTTGGTTTCCTAATGAATTGAAGCGTGAAATAGGTCCCAAATTTCTCCATCTCCTAAAAGGTGGACACACCTATTTCCTTTCTTTTCATTTTGGTGAAATCAACCTTTGGACCCTTGATTTTCTAATTTGGAGAACATTGTAAGTCATAGATCTAGATTTCATTAAATTTGCATTAGATTTACATTACTTGGTTTGCATTTAGGGCTACTAAACATTGCATTAGTGAAAAGTGCATATAGGTTGCATTTTTGCATCTTGCATCATTCAATTTCATAAAAAAATTATCATTATAAACAATCATTAAGTCAACATACAACCTAGAAAAATTAAAATCAACTCAAAATTTTCTAAATCTGGTTCAAAAACCATAATTTGGGACTCATTCTCCCACCTGGGCAATTTAGTCCCTGTACATGTTTTTCTAGATTTTTGGGTATTTTGTGATATCTGATTTTTACTATTTGAACCTTCCAAAAGCCTTAATTGGGACTCATTCGTCCATTAGGTGATTTAGTCTTGAATCAAGTCTAAATCTATATTTTACAACATTAAAAAAATTATTTCTATGCTTATGTTTGCTATTGTTAGATCCTTGTTTCAGTTTGCAAAATTACTGCCATTTACAATATTTTAATAATTAGTTTCATTTCAAGTGCATTTGAATTGGAATTAAAGCATATAATTTATCTTGTGTTCATGGAAAAACTTATTTCAGTAGTAAAAATTATCTGATCTATTAGACAATTTTTTTCATCTCCAAGCATTGCATAAGTTGGATAGATTACTTTTTACAATGTTAGCATCTTTCCTTTCCAAGTATGCCAAGAAAAAATTAATCAACAAGCATGTTAGTCATTCCTCCAATACATTTCCTAGTTATGAGAGTCTTTTAGTGCAAGAGAGTGAAAATGTTGACACCTTCCTTAATTCCACACCCCTCCTATCTTTCCTATTTGTGGGAATGATGTGATAGAAGATGCAATCATATACAATCATGATAATCATAATTTCTTTTCTCCCGATAACTCTCCTATTAGTGACGAAGGTATCCCAGTGAAAGAAGATGCAATCATTGAGAATCATGAAAGTCTTGTTTGTACTTCTTCTCCCCCCCCTTGGGAATATATTATGGCACAAGATGATGAGATCATTTCCACTACTTTACTTATTCTATATTCCTCTCCCAAAACCTCCCCTACTTTGGAGAATGCTTTAGTGAAAGAAGATGTAATCATGGACAATCATAGAAATCACATTTGTGAAGAGGCTATGTTAGTGTTAAGAGATCCAATGATTGCAAGTTGTAGCATTATTTATCTCCTTCCTAATGACCCTAACATTTGGAAAGGTCTATTTGAACAAAAGGATTAAATCATTGGTAAGCTTGAAACTCATAGTTGTTCATCTCTTGATGCGTCTTGTATTTTTGATGAAGCTAGTCTACAAAATATATAACCATGGAATGTGATGAACTAATTTTTTTCTCCTCTCCTAAAATCTCTCCTACTAGGGTAGATATTATGGCACAAGAAAATGAGATCTTAGAGAAAAATTATGAAATCATGGACAATCATAACAACCAATTTTTTGAAGATACCTTGGTGTTAGAACATCCAATCGATGAGAGCCATGAGAATCCTATTTCTCTCTCTTCCTTTAGGGAAAACATTATTGAACAAGAGAATTTCATCATTGATAAGTAAGAAAATACAACCATTGATAACTCCCTTGCTTGTGATGAAGTCATTTTAGAAGAACCAACCTTTGAATTTCATAAACATCTAGGTTGTAATTCTCCTAAAAACTCTCCTACTAGGGAGGATATCATGGTGCATGAAAATGAGAACATTGACACATGTATTTCAAACAATAGTGATGTGAATTCCTTATATGAAGATGATGAAGTGACATTAGACTCCCCTTCACTAAGAGATCATGAAAATAAGGATAAGTCTTATGAATTTATTCACATTAGATATCCCTTAAAGTACTCTCTTGAGCCTAAACTTATCCTTTACCCACCCTCAAACCAACCACAAACTAAAAACAAACCCATCCTCATCCTCAAACCACCTAAGAATAATATGTCATAGCAATCGAGTTACAATATTGTTTCTCATACATATAACACTAGAAATAATCTGGAACCAAGAAAAACAACTCCAACATCCCTCCCATTACCTCAATCTATCTTGCCTAGTGCCCCTTGTTTTCCTTTAAATAGTGGAAAGGAGCATGACCTTGTTGAACAACTTAAGAACACTCCTGCTAAAATATCATTATAGGACCTTATTCAAGCCTCCCCTCATTATCATAACATGATTCAAAATGCTTTACAACAAGTTCCTATCCCTCATAATGTGAAATAAAATGACGTGATAGCCCAAATTCAAGCTATAAATTTTGTCAACTTATACATTACTTTCCATCAATATGAGTTGCCTCCATTAGAAGTGCAAAAACAAAATGAAGCTTTCATGATAATAGCTCAACATAATAGAACAAGGATAAAGAAAACCCTTGTTGAAAATGGCTCAACCCTTAGCATGTGTAGTGTAACCCTTTTGGATAAGCTTGGCATGGATAAATCAAGAATTGAACTTGATTCCTTATGAATTCGAAGATTTGACAATGTAGGAAAACAACCACTTTGTGTGATCACTTTTCCTATTATAGTTGGAAAGGCCACATTACAAACTCCTATTCATGTTATGCCTCATGATCTTTCATATAATATTATTTTAGGAAGGCCATGCATTCATGCAATGAATGGGGTTCCTTCTTCCCTTCATTGTAAAATGAAGTATGTCTGCAACAATAAAGTGTATATAATCAAAGCCGACCCTAAACCAAACAGTTGTTTGAACATTGAGAAAGGAAAGGAAAATCCTTTGAAGATATTGACACCAACCACACAAGTGGAACCTGTGCAAGAGAAAGACAAATAAAATCATTTTGAATAAGTTACAAAGTTATTGGAAGATGATTTGGGTTCCTTAGATTTCACACCTACATTCATGCGTGAATACAAGATCATAAACAAAGAGTCTAAAAAGGGAAAAGAAAAATCGATAATGTCAACAAAAAATTTAAAAGCATCCACCTCAACCACTTTAGAAGAAGAAGAAAATTACATAAAAAACTTTGATGGAGTTGATTATGAGCAACTGTCAAATCCAAAATAAATGAAAAATATTTATGGGAGAGGTTATGAACTTATGAAACAACTTGGGTATAGTGGAAAAGGATGTGGTGCTAGAGAACAAGGTATTTATGTCCCTATAGAGCCTAGAATGCAAGAAATGACTATGGTCTTGGTTATTTTCCATCTAAAGAAACAAACAAGCCTTCACTCAATAACAACACTATTACTGTAAAAGATTCTTCTAAGGCAACTTTAACATTAGTGCATCTTGAATTGAAAGAAACTAGTGGTATTGGTTATTGTCTTTTGAAAGAAATGAAAGAAACAAAGAAGTCTTTGCTTAACATTAATGTCATCACACAAAACACTCCTAGGACATGTCTTAGTAATGATCGAAGTTCGTTAGATTTTACACCCTCCTTTCAAGGAGAGAACACAATCCCACAATCTAAAGATCCTTGTGTAAGTATGACATCTTGTACTAAGCAAGAAGATATCTTTGTCAAAAAATAAAGGAACACCTTCTACTATTCATCAAGTGGGTATCTTGTCGAGACTCCTCCAAGATAGTTTGATATCCCGCCCTCCAAGAACATGAAAGAAATTTTACAACAAGAATTCATTTTGTGAATATTATAGCGTTCATGGTCATTCTACTAATGAATGTAAGGATTTGAGTAATAAAATCCAACATCTTAAGGATTGTGGTGCTCTTCTTTGTATTGAAGCACCTAGATCCTCTAGTTGATACTGATTTTCATGTTTTTCATCAATCATCTCAGCTCATCCTTGTCTTGCACTATGTGGGGGAAAGGGGTTAGGTATCCTTGTCCTTCTATGGAACCTGCCATCTCTTTTGGCTAGTTGACCACCTTCCATGTATATATAAGAGCAAGCTAGGGATGTGGACGACATGCCTTAAGTTGACTCACATGTGACGTACTAAGTTATGTTTAGTATTGCATTTTGGGGGAAACCCTTTATTCATAATGTAGTTTCATTTGGGAACATATGACTTGGAATAGGGATTTCCAAATAAGCTCTCATGTCTTCTTCTACTTTAAGGAAATTTCTCATAGTAATGGTGTTAACAACTGCTTTAAAGTGGGGGCATACATCTCATGTTTCATTGTGTGATTTTCTTTATTCTTGTGACGTGTCCTTTTCTTGGTGGTGTCATTAGGTTTGATTTCCTTTGAGAGCATGATACTTCTTTGACTTTTCCTCTCTTGGAGACATTAGGAATGATATTCCCTAAGAAGAGACCTTACATGAACAAAGCAAAGTCCCTTTGAATTTTTACTTGCATGTTCATAAGCTTGAAGTTTCATTTTGTGGCATATTATCAAAGTTATAGAGAGGTATAGATTTATGGTTAGTATGAATGGGAAGCTGAAATTAGGCATGAATTTCCCATAGCCACTTGCTTGTTTGTGTGGGCGCATACTGACCATGTGCATATGTGTCTTGCTAGGGGATCACCTAGTGGACGACCTAAGGTTTCATTAGCCCTTGTGAGCATGCATTTTGGAAAAATAGTCAAGGTTTGATCCACATCATGTTGGAAAAAAAATTGAGGCTTGATCCACCCTCTTTTTCCTTTTCTTTCTTCTTTATGTCTTTGACATTGTATGTTTATGTATCTTGATGCTGCATATCATACACCTTGTGTGTCCCTTTGTGCTTATGTTGGTTTGACATAGGATCTTGGATCTTGGGGGCTTGACCACCTCCTTGATCTTTTTCATCCTATACCATCCACATTGGTACACTTGGAACCCTCCTCCTGAATGTCTACTTTAGTGTGAGTTTGAAGCAAGTTCCTCCTCTCACTAAAGTTGGGGCTAAATGTAGGGACAAAAAAAGTATCCCTTTTCCTCACTTAATTTGGGAATAATTGATAAAATGAGCTAAGTGATGCCTTAATTTGGTGTTGTAATATGTTTTACATATTCACATTAAGTTTTGGGCCCTTTTCATTAAAATTTGGCTTCTTTATGCCTTAATTGGTCCTATTTTGCATCCACAAGCCTTATTAAATACACTTTTTTGAGGATAATCCTAACACTTAACAAATGAAAAATCATAATTTAATGTTTGAGGTTATGTGTTCTATATTTAGGGATCTAGGATCATACGCCACCTTGGGTGTATGAGTCCCACCTAGGTCTTGGGGCTTGATTTCAAATATTGCATTAAAAAAGACACTTCTTAGAGTTTGTGTCCCGTGTTTAAGACATTGGGACTCATACGCCCAACCTAGTGTATGAGTCCCACTTTAACCAAGACCTATTTTAAATCAAATTCTTGGTGGGATTTTATTATCCTAGATCTGACGTTAGCTTGTAGTGTTATAATTTCAGGAAATTTGGCATAAACAAGTATAAATACAAGGTTATTTCACTTAGTTTCACCTAGCAATTTTGGGTCAAGCATCCTAAGATTTCACAAGAGCATTATAGAGTATTCAGGAGCATTCAAGAAGGAATTCAAGGGCATATTTGTAGAAGATTATTGGAGCAATCAAGTGAAACAAAAAAAAGAGGTGCACCACAAATGAGATTGAACAAATGGGTACACCTAATTTTGACTTAGTTGTTTCATTCAATTATGAGAGGAAAAATAAATAAATAACAATCATAAATCAATCTTAACTATTATAACAGAAATACAGAAGGTTTTCAGATGCTGAAACAATGTGTACCTTGCTAAAAAATTGTTGTTTTGGGGGTCATTGAGGACTCATTCGCCCATTGGAAAATGGGTCTTGGTTAGGGTTATGGAAAATCACTTTTAGGGTCCTGTTCCTTGATGTCTGCACTCTCAAATCCCAAGTGATCAGCTCTTGAAAGTCAAAAATCAATTATGTAGCTTAGTTTTTGTTTGCTTGCAAGTAGGATGACAACTTTTACAACTTTTCAATCTTGACAACTTTTGCAACTTTTATTCTCCACTTGATCTTCAACCTAAAACTTGCAATCACACATCAAGAGAGAATAAAAAAATGTTTATTGTTAGGGAATAGGGGTTTGCCTTTGTCAAACCCCGTTTAGGTAATTAAACCTTATGATGAAACAATGAAAAATGAATATGAACATGAAACAATGATACCTTGGATGAAGTCTTGTAATGAAAATAAATAACTTAGAATGAAATGGCTATGAAGAATGTAGATATTGATCTTGAATTGGATGTGAAATAATTCTTGTAAATGGATCTTAAATGCTACATCAAGAACTAGCTCAACAACATGCATGATACACTATTCCTTTGACACGATGATATGACCTTCAATTGTTGCAATAAAACCTTGATAATTTTCTCTTGAATGCCTTGTAATTTCTGTTGAATTCTCTATAATTCTCTTGTAAAAGTAATATTGATTTCTTATCAAGATCTAGGATTGTTAGATCAAAACTTTCTAAGTGAAACTAAGTGAAATAGCCTTATATTTATATTAAACTTAAGATTTAATCCTAAAATACAAATAACACAAGTAGGCATCCAATCTAGGATTCAAAACCACTAAAATTCCATCACAAATAAGTTCAAAAAGGGGTGTCCTTAGTTAAGGAGAACCCATTTGCTACCTTGGGAAAATGTGTCCTAACACAGTTAACTAGAACCAAGTTTTGGGGAGGTGAATTAACATGTAAAAAGAGGGTCCTAGGACATAGTGAGGACCCATTCACTAGGTGGTGAAGGGTTCTTAGGTCACTATCCTAGGACTCAAACCTTTCCAAATTAAGTGTTATTTAACATTATTAATGAGTTTCGAGATATATCCTTCAAAAAATGCAATAAATAAGGCTTGGATTTGAATTAAAGGGGCCAATTAAGCTCTAATTAACTTCAATTAATTAATAAAGCCCTAGATTAGTGTGAAAGTGTAATAAAAAATTTACAACACCCTAAATAAGGCACAATTAAGTCCATTTATCATTAATTACTCATTTCCAAACTAAGCGTGAAAAGGGCTACTTTTTTTGACGCTACATCAAGATCCATATTTTCATTTCAAAGATGTAGTGCATCATGCATGTTGTTGAGCTAATGTGTTGATGTAGCATTCAAGAGCTAATCAAGTGTTCAAGCCATTATCCTATTCAAGTTTCATGATCAAGATCTACACTCATTGAGGCCATTTCATGCTAGTTCTCAGATTTGCAATCTAAGGTTTTAACAAGGTTTGGTGAGTTGTTGCATGCATTTGTCCATTCATCATTCCTTCATGCTTTCCATTTCATTTCAAGGTTTAATTACCAAAATGGGGTTTGACCAAGGTAAACCCCCATTCCCTAACAAAATAATATTTTTCTCTCTTGATGTGTGTTTGCAAATCTAGGTGAATTGGAGCTTGAAGATCCTTTGAAGGAAAAGTTGCAAAAGTTATCAAAAATTTCATAAGAAGTTGTCAAGGCTCATAGAAACTCAAATCTAGAGCAAGATATCTAAATTTTTAACATGAAATCAGTGGGAAAGTTCTTATTTAATCCATCTTCAAAGGCTCACAAAGTTTTAGTTCACAATTTTTTTCCTAAGACACTTTTCACTTTTTTAGGACACTTTTCAACTATATGGGTGTATGAATCCCAATACAACCTTTTTGCCATATTTTTGTAGATCCTGAACAATCATCAGGAGATTCCAAATCCTACCTAGAAATCCTAGATTGGGACTAAATTTCCCAACTTGGCGTATGAGTCCCAATGCACTTCAAAAAATAGAATTTCAAGGTTATAGACCTTTCTTTGACTCCATAATTCTTCCAGGTACCCTTCTATTTTATTCTCTTTTATCAATCTAATTTCATTCTCTTAAGCTTCTAGGGTTTTGTGCATAGAGTTTGCACTTATCCTTTGAAGATTCATTTAATGGTGAACCCTTGTTTAATCACACCCAAGGAAACCACCTAATTCCTTCCCTCAATTGAGTCACTTGGTTGAGGGATATTGGTTTCCTAATGAATTGAAGCATGAAATAGGTCCCAAAGTTGTCCATCTCCTAAAAGGTGGACACACCCATTTTCTTTCTTTTCAATTTTTTTTTCATCTTTGTTTATGTGACTGAGTTAGGCATGATATTTTCTTCCACTTTAAGGTGATCTTCAAGATAAAAAATAATTTATTCATTTGTAATTTCTAAGTTAATTCTTTTATACTCTTTCCTCACACCATAGGATGATCTTAAAAATAAATAATGGTATGGATAGTTTATTTTTTCTTTCTTATATGTTTAACTTGGATTTCATCACCAAGTATTGGTCAAAGCCCAAGTTTTAGCTATTGGTGATCTAATTTGTAAATCCAAAATACCTAAAGTTGGTTCTCCTTCCAAATGCTAGGGCTACCAAATTTAGAAAGGATACCACACACTTATGATCAAGTTTATGAAACTAAGGACCAATGATTAAGGTGGGTGTGACCTCGTTTACTTTGGGTTTTGTTAGGATAAGGTAGATTCCTAAGATATTTTAATTTAATGAAATAATATAATACAAATAGTTCCCCTAGAAAAAATCCATACTTGATGCACACTGTACCCTTATCTCGGTTGTCAAAATGTACATATATGCTAGTTTCATTATGCATGGTCAATCATATTAATTTGAATAGACAAAGGATTACCATGATGATTGTTTGAGGATATGGATTAAACAACCTATTATTGTTATGGTTCTAACACACGAGAGCTAGAAATCACTAGAAACAACACAAAATGTAAGGAAATAAAATTTTGTTTGTTTTAATATATTGAGGAGATGGAAATGGAACAAACAATGGACCAATTATTGTATCCAATTGGACACAAAGTTATTGAATTTAATTAAATTAGGCAACCGTAGAAACCAAAGGCAAGATATTAATGAAGGTCCCACAAAAGACTATCAATAAGAATATGCAAAAAAACTAGTTTCTTCCTATATATTCAAACACATATATGGATTTACAAACAACTAGGTGAGTAATATTCAATAATCCTTGAATAACACAAATATTTTCATTTATTATTTCGAAAGGATACTTCACAAAATAATTATAATTTTTTATAATCTTTTAGCTAATTAACTAATCACAAATAAATTTATAAATGAACAAACTACACCTAGAGACGCTAAAAAAAGTCAAATATACACTTTTTACTCATTCTTCGAAGGTTGCAAAATATATCTTACAAGATTCAAGCAAAGATACATCAATATAATATCAAAATTTGATAATTAGACTAAAAATTGAATCCTAGGGGCTTGTGAAAATTCTCTTTTTCTTGTTTTATTACTCTCTTTTTTTTTTTAAATAACCTTCTAAATAAAGAGCCCACTTTTCCTTAATATCTTAGATATGGGCATACGAGTCTATGAATTTGATAGTCCTCTAATTAGTAGATTGTAGAGGAAGACCATAGTTTTTGGGGGTAATTTTTCATCAATAATGCCTAAAAATGCACCTAGGAGTACCTATAAGGCATTGGAGAATGTTTTTTGGGTCTTGAAAATTCCTTAGAAATCAAGTCTTAAGGACCTAGTGTGGGAAAAACACCCAAAAAATATGCAAGAAAATCCCTATTAGGCTACACACTATTATTATAGTGGTTGTAGATGTCTTGGGGTGGGTTAGGGTAGGTAGAATAGTAGATTGAGGACTAAAATGTCCCTTTGTGCCTTTGAAACATTAAAAATCAGTCACATTTCATAATTGTTATTTATGTTAGATAACCTTTTGAACAAATTCCAAATTCTATCAATGCTTTAGTAGTGGTTCATAGTTGTTCCTAACTTACCAACATCCATGAGCTATACTATCTAATGTTTGTTGGCACTTTACTAAATGTTGTGAACTAGGTTGAGATCATCAATGAGCATGATGATCTTCCCTTTCCTATCAAAATTTTGACAAATTTCCACAAACATTTTGGGTCCTAATGAGAAATTTATAATTGAGCCCATTTTTTTTCCAAGAATAAAATTTGAACCTTGTTAGAGGTTCAACAAGTTAAATAATCTCTAACATCTCTAATGAGTAACTTTTCCTTTTCCTTGTCAAATATTTTCTTTGAATTTAACTAGGATGTAGGTTTTAGAAGTTCATGAACCTTGAAAATCCCCAAAATCTCCCTTTTTTGGTAATCTTGGCAGCTTTTGAACCATGCTAGAGATTTCATGGAAATTTGAACTCACTAATATCCATAATTAGTTGAAATTCCCTCCTTGATTGGTTGGAATCATCAAGCATGGGGCACAAGGAAAGCAAGGAAAGTATTAGGGAATGAGTCATGGGAGAAAAAGTAGAATTGGAAATTGGTTGAAATGAAATTTATAGGGGTTAGGAGTTGGAATGGACTATGGAATAAATAATTGGGTGACATGAAAAGTATGCAATATGGAGGCTCAAGGTCCGAGGGGAATACTAGGAGAATACATTGTCAAAATAAGATAAGGTCTTAATATTGGAGAGAAAATGAGGACTAGGACTAAAAAGGGGACATAGGCCTAAACAAAGAATCAATTGGGGACTAGCTAATAGATATAACTAAGAAATTGGAACTATGTTACAAGATATTACTTCCTCTTAATGGTTCACTCTTAATGGAAGAATCATGGAGAAAGGTAGACTCATGGGGAAAGCTAAGACATTCGGACTAGAACACCAAACAAACTTAGAACCAAAGGACCCGATTCCAAGTTTCAAGGTTATTCAACACACTCAAAGGTTGGGGGGGGGTAATAAGAAGAGGGAGTGGGAGGTGTTTTTTTATGGGAACCAAGAATCAAGGAAAATATGAATTAGGTATATAGGCAAGGGTAAGTATGATGCTCAAACATAGATAGGAAATAAAGAAAGGGGGTAGGATTTTTGAGATTTGGGAGAACATGAAAGTGGTTCCTTAGGAAGGGGAGGTTCAAAAACTTGACATAAGAAGAAAATCAAGAAAATTGCTAGAGTTTTGGGGATTGGAGAAACATGAAAGTGGTACCTTAGGAATAAGAACTCTAAAAATTTGAAAGAATAAAGAACTTAAGGAAAATTTTCAGGGTTTTAGGGATTGGGAGGAAGGAAAAATGGTTAAAAAAGGAAAGAGAAGGAAAAAACTCCAAAACCAAAAGAAAAATTAAGACAAGGATTGAGGGAAGTTAAAATTTGGAGAGTAAGCCCGTATCAATAATGTATTAAGATAGAATTTTGGTGCTCTAAGTTAGGGTTTAGGACCTAGGGCAACAATCTTCTATACTTCACATTCAAGGATGACCCTAGATATCTCACCTCAAGAGTGGAATAGATGTAATAGATTTGACAATAAGGTATCCTAAGGTATGATTTCAGATTACAAGAGGGGTTCACCACCAAGTTTAGACTTGGAAAGACAATGAATTGGAAAACACGTGATATGAAAAATGACATAGAAATGCAAATGAAACAAAACAAAAAGTTGTAAAACTAAATGTGTGCACCTAGAAAATTGTAGAGACTAGAAATGTTGCTGATTCTAAAATTTTGACCCACTGGGACTCATTCGGCAATTTGGGTGAATCAGTCCCAGATCAAGGTTTCTGCACAGGAATAGGTTTTTCGGAAAAGGGTATTTGAAACAACAAAAATCTCAAAATTGACCCAAAATGGGACTCATTCGCCAATCTTGGTGAATGAGTCTACTTAGGGTTTCTAAAACTTGAAGGTTTGAATTTGGTCTTTAATATCTGCTCTTCCTATTCCTCTTGATTTATGGATCTAAAACTGCCAATTTTAGGCATGTAGGTGAATTTTTGTGAAGATGATGACCTAGAAAATGGGGAGACAACTCCAACAACCTTGTGACCTATTCTTCAATGATCTTCAAGTCTCCAAAGCACCTAGATCTGCAATCACCCAAAGAGAGAGAAAATGTTGAAGGTTAGGGAATAGGGGTTTGCCTTGGTCAAACCCCTTTTAGGTAATTAAACCAAAATGATGAAATAATATAATGAAGCATGAACATGAATTAATGTAATTAGAACCTTTCCATGATGATAGATATTGAATTTCTGTAATAATTAATGAAGAATCTTTCTCTTGAATGCCTTGGAAATGATCTTGGAAGCTATCTTGATGACCTTGTGAAGAGTTGAAGTGTTTAAATCTTGAGTGCTTGACTTGATAACATGAATTCTTATGTTGCTTGGATGAAATGAGGATTTGAAAGCTTGTTTATATAGGAAACACACTCACATGACTGTTAATTTGATCCCCAAGGCCAACATTGAAGGAATTTAAACTTAAATCCCAAATTTTCCTGCTCAAACCTCAAAAATAGCTCAAATGGGACTCATTCACCATCCTGGGTGAATGAGTCCCACCTGGATGGGCCTCATTCACCCAAGGTGGTGAATGGGTCCCACAGGGGCTATTTTGCCAGTTGGGATGTTGAGGAGTGAAGAAATCAAGTTTATATGTTGATTTTGTCAGGTTTTTGATCAAAATATGCCTTGGGATGTACAATACGGGGTCATTGGGGCCTAATAATGATGATGTAAAGGTAATAAATGCAAGAGGGCCCAAAATAAAATGTGAAAGTATAAATAAATACCCTTTACAACACTAAATTAAGAAAAAATTGGGTCCATTTAGCTTAGAAGGACCCTAAATCCCATGTGAATGTGTAAAACACATTACAACACTAGATGAGGTCCACTTTAGTTTGCAAGCCTCCTAAATTTAATTTGAAAGTGTAAATAAATACATTTTACAACATTAAATTAAGGAAAAGTTAAGTTAATTTAGCTTAAGAAGGGCCCAAGACCTAATGTGGATGTGTAAAACACCTCACAACACTAAACCAAGGTGACATTAAGTCCAATTTATCATTAATTATTCCCAAATTAAGCAAGGGACATGTTTTTCTACACTACATTTAGTCCCCACTTTAGTGAGAGGATGAACTTGCTTCAAACTCACACTAAAGTAGTCATTCAAGAGGGGTCCAATCGTACCAATGTAGATGGTCTAGGATAACAAAAATCAAGGAAGTGGTCAAGCCCCCAAGATCCAACATCCTAAGTCAAACTGACATAAGCACAAGAGGACATGCATAAGATATATGATTTGCAACAAAATGACATACGTGATCATGCAATGCCAATGAATAAAAGAAACGAGAACCAAGAATAAGTGAAAATAAAAAGATGGATCAAGCTTCAATTGTTTGTCCAACATTATGTGGATCAAATCTAGGCCATTTGTCCAAAAATGCATACTCACTTTGAGGTGATGAAACTCTTGGTTGTCTGCCAAGTGAGAAGTCCTAATGGGTGAGACACATACACTCATGGCTTCTATGCACTCACACACATGCAAGTGGCTATGGGGAAATTCATGCCTCATATTGGGCTTCCCGGGGTATGTGTAGGATCATCATGGAAAAAATAGGCCCTTAAGTGGCAAAAAATTTAGAAAAATCAGAGTTAGGCAACTTGACATAAAAATTTGAATAAGTTATCTATATTATTTCAAAAATATGTAAGAATAGAATCTGTAGCAAAGTGAATGTAGTTTCTA